>OY992533.1:117928825-118182282 GCA_963921185.1 Dasysyrphus tricinctus | reverse complement strand
ACTATTGGAGATATCTCATCATTTAGAAAATGTCCCATTTTCTTAACGTTAAGTACACTACAAACTAACACAAAATTTGTACCAGAATCACATCTTATCGAAGTGATTCATAATTTAAATATGAGTTACTATACCTACATACATAGAAATATCACAAAAATATGATTTTCAATTTATCAAAGCATTCAAAACATACAAAAACTGTAGGACAAAATTGAAATCGCCACAACTAATTAACGAAAACTTAAAAATATTATTTCTCAAGGTTTTGTAGGAAATTCTTTAAACTACAACCTAGTCCTTGAAATTTTTTCTTTAAAAGATACCGTTCGGGAGATATTCCTTAAAAACCATTTGGGGGGATTTGACCCCCCACTCAAATCGATGGGGACTTTTTACAGTTTCCTTAGAATGTCATGGGGATGCTGATTGAGAATAGCAAATTATTTCATCTAGAGAGCTGATTGAGTCCCAGATCGATTTGACTTTCACTTTTCAAAATGCAAATATTAATGAAAGATTTCTCAATTTTGGAAAATAATGTCTTAAACCGTTAGTTCCCCAACCCCCCTACCAATTTTTTAGTGGATTTTTTATAGTTAAATAAAATGGAAGAGGTACCAAGGGCACTTATCTAAATTTTCCACCTTAAAATTTATTTTAATTTAAAAAAAAAATAAATAAATCCTTAAAATATCTCGATTCAATTAGATTCAAAAATTTTAACTTTGCTTTAAATGCTCGGATCTACAAGATTAAAATATTTAAATAAATTTACTGACAAAAACCAAAAAATTCCATACTAAAAGGGTCATTGAGTCCTTTTTATGATAAATATTTAAATGTGCTTTTACATTTGAGAGAGTACTTTCCCTAGGAAATTCTCAAGAGTGACTCTCGTATATCTGTCTTCCCCTCTGGTGACCTTATATCAGGCTGTGTTCAGTTAAAATTTTTGCTCTAGAGTGCCTTCTTCAGAGCTACTTGCCGTTTTTTTACTCTCAAATGGATACGAACCTTAAGAGTATGCACAGTGCGGCGCCGTATGCAGCGATGCGTGCATTTTAGGAACTTCCGTGTTCCGTACTATACCACTGGCGAAGAGTACAAATCCGATGAAGAAGATTGAAGAAAAACCAGGAAACGACTAAAGCAGTCACTTCCGAAGATAAAGTCGGATGAAACTTCTTCACCTAAGGATAGTTGTTTTTGGCCGTTTCTGAAAACGTCAAGTCAACAACAATCCCATTGTCAAATGATCGTAATTTTTTGACACGAAAATTGCTATTGTGAAATATGTATATGCAATCATTTTGTTTGCAAAACATCTTTTTTATCAATGTCACTCAATGCGCAAGAAGCATTCAGCGTTCTCTGGCCTGGCCTATCAATATCGATACCTTCCCGTAAGAATGTATTAAGCGACATTTCAAAAATTTTAAAGGCATCGAAAAAAAACTCTGGTCCAGTTATTTATTTATGTACTTATAAAAATAAAAAAAATTGGAACGGGATTTTCAACTCAAAATGCCTTTAAAAATCTGTTTATTACAGCAAAATACCCAAATAAGTAACTGAATAAGAGGTATTTTTAAAATTTAATTTAAAATTTTTGAAATGTCGCTTAATACATTCTTACGGGAAGGTATCGATATTATTGTCATCAACTCGATTGTTTTGCCGCAGAATTGCACAGCAGATAAATTTTTCGAACATGTGACTTTAACAAACTGCATTATCGAACAAAATGCTTTTGCACTTGTATAATGCCGTTTCAAACAGAAGACTTTTGCAGTTTGGGTTTGAGAATATTCTGCAAATCTATTTTTAACGCAGATGATTTCCAAGGATGCCCTATAACTGGCAAGGCAATTTGACAAGTTATCTTGTCCCAGCTAAGGAAGAGGTTGAAACTTACACTGGAACTCGAACGCCATGCTTGGGAATAGAAACTTACCGATGTGCCAATATGCTTTCCGAAATTCAAGGAGGTGTAGCGCTAATTTCAACACAACTGACACAGGTGATAGCTGATACAAAATTAAAAAAGAAACAAATATTTTCAAAGTAGGATGTTCCAAAAATATGTCAACGTATTGGAGCTTCGTTGTTGCTTGAGCGATTTCAACGAAATTGACACAGGTAGTAGCTGATACAGAGTTAAAAATGAAAAAAATATCTTCAACCGGGTGTTCCAAAAACAAATTCAATTTCGTTGTTCCTTGAGTGATTTCAATGAAATTAACACGAGGTGATAGCTCATATAGAATTCAAAAAGAAAAAAAATATTTTCAAAACAGGGTGTCTAAATAACATGTCTAGGTACATAAACCAATTTTATTATTTTAGTATTCACCGCCCATTATTGGGAAATAATATATTCCAGTGGCGTGGCACCCATATGAGACGATTCCTTGCCTCTTACCTTGTCCACGTAACAACATAAAATTACAATAATTCTCCTATTAATTATTTTTAAGTGATTTCAAGGTATTAATATTGAAGATCCAACCATTAAAGCTCAAGTTATAAGAATTTTAGTGGAAGTGCAACCATCTTCCCTTTCCCGAAACATTTTGAAAAAATTCAATTAAAATTTCAAATGAATCTTCTTTTTTTTTTCTTCTCTTCATATTCTTTATCGTTTTGAACAAATTCACTCTAAATAAGGAGAAGAATGGACGTCTATTTTGTCTAATGATTAGCGTGAATATTTTTTTTTTTTTCTAATTCTGTATCAGCTATCACCTCTCTCAATTTTGTTGAAATCGCTCAAGGAACAACGAAGTTCCGAGGATTTCGGAACTTTTTTTTTCGAAACTTATTCCTTCCATACTTTCTCTTCCGAAACTTTGAATCTTCGAAACTTTCTTCTTTCGTAACTTCGTTTTTCGAAATTTTTATTTTCAAAACTTAATCTTTTTTGGAACTTTGTCCTTTCGAAACTTTGGTTTTTCGAAACTTTATCCTTCGAAACTTTGCTTTTTGAAACTTTAGGTTTCGAAACTCTGGCTGATTCCCCTTAAGAACGTGTACTTTTCATAAATTATTTATTTATATAGTTGCTCCATACGCACTAAAAATAAAATGCACGACTGGGTCGCACGTACTTGCTCTTATGTTCAAGACACTGCGAGTTTAAGAAAATTGTATATACAAACATGGAAATTATGAGAGAAAAATGTAGAGAAGCATGAAATACGACATTTAAATAAGCTAAAACAACTCTTTTGACAGTTTGAGGTGAAAAAAAGTATGCCATCTTAATTCATGATGGAATATGATTGTATGGGAAAAAAAATTTAAAATCGTTGGAGCGGTTTGTTTTTTTTTTTAATTAATTTTTTATATATAAAATTCTTAAATCATTTTGAAGAACAAATTTTGGTATGCAGATTTAAACTATATATTTATGTGTCTATAAATACAAAATTTGAAAAAAAATTGTCAACCCGTTTTTGAGATATCGAATTTTCAAAAAAAAAATTTGAAACTTTTTTTAAAAATCCAAAAACTTTTTTTTTGAAAATTTTCATATGCAATATTATTTAATCTTATCTGAAATAATTCGTATATAAAAAAAATCATTTAAATCCGTTAAGCTGATAACGAGAAAACTCAAAATAAAAAAATACGTTCTATGACAGGTACTACTAATATTTGCTATGTGTAAAATTTTATAATTTTTGATGCTAGATCGTACTAATTTTAGTATATGAAAAAAGTTTAATCAAAATCATAGGAGTTGTTTTCAAGCAAAAAAATATTTTCCTTTGCGGTTTTTTCACTTTTGTATGGAAGGTACCGTTATTTTTTCATAAATGTAAAATTTTTTCTAAAAATATTTTAGAAAGTACTAAAAAAGTCTTAAATATCGAGTTTCAAAAAAATCTATGATGCCGTTTTCGAAATATTTGATTTTCCAAAAAAAATTTTGAAATATTTTTTAAAAATCCAAAAAATATTTTTTCAAAAATATTGGTACACAAAACTGTTAACATTTCTTGGAAGCTTTTGTATAAAAAAAAAATTGAAATCGGTCATACCATTTTGAAGAAAATCAAAAATTAAAAAATGGTTCCTTGGGAGGTACCATTAATAACCATTTTTGAAAAATGGTTTTCCACCCAAAGAAAGCCTTTACTAAAATAAATTTATTGAATTTTTTTAAGAAAATTTGTCGAGCCGTTTTTGAGAAAAATACGATTATGTAAATTTGCCAAAAAAAAAATGTATGACAGGTACCGTTATTTTTGGTTCTAAAAAAAATGAAAAAAACGTGTCGGCAAAATCACCAAAAACCACTAAGTACCAAGTTTGAAGAAAATCGATCGAGCCGTTTAGGCTGTAGACGAACAGACAGACAGACAAACAGACAGACAGAATTTTGCCACCCACTTTTTTGGTGTTCTCTATCATCGTAATATCATGTTTGATTGTTATCTCAAAATTTTTTTTTTGCACGAATCCAAAACTTGCCTTATACATAGTACCTATAATCGCAAGTAAAAAATATTTTTAATAGTTTAAAGATCTCAAGTGGAAAATAATTTTTTCACAAACAAATTATGTACTTAAAACTTTGTTTATTTAAATCGGATATCACTTTTTGATTTCAGACATCCCCGCACTCAAAAGGTTAATTTGTGCCTCTGACAAACTAAACAACAAAAAAAGGCCAATAATGATGAGATATTATCTTGGAAAATTATTTGTTGTTCAAGAATAGAAACTATAGATTCTTATTTAATGTTTTGTCGTTATTGGTCTGTAGTCTAGCCTCCTTTATCAGAGGCTCGAATTAGTAATAAAAACTAAGTACATGATCTTCAAAAAATAACAAACATGAAAGCTAATTATTGGATATTTTTTGTTTTGTACCTACCTTATGATTAGCTTATCGCTCTTGATCAAAGGGGGCAGATTGGGGCAGAATTTTTTTCCTTTGCCTTCTTATTTATGTAGTTAGGAATCATCTGCACCAAAAAAGAAAACAGCTGAAGAAAGCGGAAGGGTTTAAAGGCTCTCTCCAAAATTAAAAAGACCAACAAAAATCCGGTATTTATTTTTTTTTATTTTTTTTATTTATCAATATCTTTGAAAATGTTTTTAATAATTCGTATAGCTCTAATTGCAAGCTTTCTAACGATGTATAATACTTGTTTAATCCCATTAACAAATTGTTAAAAAAAATGTATGTAGTATCTTCATAACGTTGTTCAGGCAGTGAGATTTCTAGCGAATACTTTGGATATTGATATACATATACATATGTAATGGCTAAGTTCAGACATAAAATTTGTATTGTAATGACAAATTTGACATTCCTTTCATACATTCTCATAAAAAATACAAGCATTTATAACAATTTAAAAAAAAAACATGTATTACACGTAAAACATAATAAATGGGCCTACTGTTCGGCGGGCAACCAAACTCACTCCTTCGGCATGACAGTCCAGCGCCACGAGGTACTACCAGCTATACTATAATTATTTCTCGAAAACGTAGCTACATATGTAGCTCTTAAACTGTGAAGATAAGTCAAAATTTTCGACTTGGGAGGTTAATAACAATGAATTTTATCTGGCTGGAAAGTGTTATGTGTCGGATAACTATCCGAAACTTAAACTGGAACCTTTGTTTGCAATGAATATTGACGCACTGCTGTCTTCGTAGGTGGTAAAGGATTTAGATCAGCTTCTATTTTGATCCCAGACTAATCGAAAATTCTCAAATTTTGTCTAGAAAATAACGTTGCCTATGTATCACAAAATTCAATATGCCTCGTTTTCTCATTATACGATCGAAATTCGATAAAAATTGATCGTAATTGCTAAAAATTTCACACAATCCCTAATTTTCGTTCAATACTCTCAAGTAGTAATTTTTAACCCCCTCATATGATATTGAATTATTGTTTTGTTTTTTTCGAAACAAAATTGAATTGAGGAGAATTTAAAGACAAAAGTTTTAATATGATAAAGTGTTGAGATCTGAGCGCAAAACCAGGATTGTATTTAGAGGAGCAAAATGAAAAGACTTGCTACTTGTTAAAGACCAACCGGAAGAACAAAGACAATTTTATTGTTAGCATCTTAAGTATCAATTTAACAAGAATGCAAAGTATTCACAATAGTAAAATAAGCGTTCTATTACAACAATACGATATTAATTCTATTCTTTGTGGAAACTTTAATTCACAATAACATAATTTCTTTATGTTATTGTGAATTAAAGTTCAAAATCGTCTAAAATAATTGAAAAATATAACTGTTTTTTTTTTTTGTTAACTCTTTGCTCTGTTCCTTTTTTCTTTTTTCCAACAATGCTGCAAAAATTTATCTTAACACCAAAAATATGAAATTTAATTTTCCACGATTTTAGTACTAACATGAACTGATTATATACAAACTAAAATCCATGATGGCAGTCAAAAGCTGAATTTTGTGAGTGTGAAGAATTAGAGTTATAAACTTCGAGAAAACATATTAATTCATTGGACTATTTATCCACACAACTCAATTTAATATAAGATATTACACAACGTAGCTTGATTGTTGCCAAAACTGTATACCTAGCAATACCAATTCATTTAGGAAGAGAAAGGTCCAACTTTTTTGACAACTGTGAAATTGTTATTCATTTATAATAATAAATAATAAAGACCAATCATTTAACAAACGTGATCCAAGGAGTTTATCTGCTGTTTAAGATTTAAATTATCTATTTCAAAGGATTAACCGAAGTTCAAGTTGGGTTCAGGGTTCACGTAATATAGAACCATGGTTGAACCTTATTTATTGTCATAAAGTGTTTTGCTTCTATTGAAATTTACATCTGCAGACTTCATTTAAGTTCGTACATTGTTCTCTGTCACTTCAACTTATTATTCGAAGTCGTATTCACTCTACCAAAAACCTATACTCTGAATGCTGTAATGTAGTAATGACTTTCAGGAATATAATAAAAGATTATCATAAAATTGCCTAAATAATAAAAGGAAATGCAATTATGTTTATGAATGCAAGTCCAATTACGGGAAATAACGTAACCCCTTGATCTATGACAGATAATCAGTGTCTCAACAGTAACATATACACCATTTGAATGAGATTATTTTAAGAGCCTACTCAATACCCTTATTTCATGATAAAATACTCACACAGTTATCATCATCATCACCCAATTAAATTTAAATTAATTTCTTGAACTTCAACCCTTTGTAATGCAAAATGTCACCAGTGCAGAAGGCAACTGAGTAAAGATCGGATGTGGGGTATGTATAGGTATGGTATATCGTAGACCTGCAGCAGAAGGTATTAAAATTCATTTGAAAATATTGCGTTTTCCATTGACTATGATATATAGTGAAAATCAATAAGGATATCCTGTCATAGTTCAATAAATCCTTATAGAAACCACAATGCCAAGCATGCAGTACAGTCACTCGTAGTTATCAAACATGTAACAGCAGTCGTGTGTACCACTCTTGACCTAAAAATAGAAAATCCCTGTTTAATGGACTAGAATATAATATTCTTGTACATAGCAGAGCTTTCGCAGAGTAGTATAGTAGGGCCTGTTGATGTTGTAGGTATATACGAGTATTGAAATTTGCATCATAAACACGCACTTCTGTATCATACACAAACACGCACATACGCACTCCCAACTCCCATTCATGTATGAGGATGCCGATACGTGTATGAATGATTTAAGAGCAATTATCCTATATAATCCTGCATCATGGCTTTTCCAACCCAGCAGAGACTAAGTGGAAGATACAGAGATCGACTACTATAGGACACAAATATACACAGCATTAAAAGCATAGTTTACTCGAAAGGTGTTTTTGGAAAATATTTTCCGGGATGCTTATGAGTGTTGGACTGTGGTATGATATCAATTACAATAGCACCTGCCTCTATACGCATAGTTCACAGTTGTTGTTGTTGATTCTAATCGGTCTTTACGAGCTATTAACACGAAGATATGTTGTGGACCTAAGCGTGATTATGCATTCACATGTGGGTGGGTAGGTTAGGTAGCTCTGATTGTTGATTGTGGTAAGCCACACAGTAGATATAATATAACTACCATCAGACCAGGAGGGATTAGGATACTTTTGATGGGTAACAACTAGGACTTTTATAGATTTTGTCAACTACTCGTAAATTCGATTTCATTTTGAATTGTGAGGACAAAACAAGGACGAACAAATCTTATCTCTGCATGTGTTTTGTGAATAGCCAAAATAAGTTGTTTGCTGAAAAAATAGAGAGTGGGTTTTTGGGGATAGATGCTATAACAGGTAGATACATGGGTACTTTGGAAGAGATTAAGTTGTATTGTGCAAGGGATTTCGTATAACACTCGGGTTTAAGTTTTGTTTATTGTTTTCAGTTCTTTGAATAGATTTTCTTTAAGAAAGATGGAGGATGTTGATAGATAGTATACTTAGAATCATTAAAGTTTTGCTTGGTAATTCCTAAGATTAGGAGCACATTAGGCACAAAGGATTTTAATTAAATTGGTTTAAGATTTTGATTTTATATCTAGTCCTTTGTTTGCTGCCTTATTATTATATGAATAGTCCTTGGGACTGAGAGTATGAACAATCACTATGAAATCGGTTATTATATTAGTGACTTAAGTGAAAATAGCTTACTTAGGCCCATTTTCTGATACGAAACTTTTAATAACCATCGACAAAAGCATTGCGTCTTAGATTGGGTATGGTGGCATCTTACTGATGAGCCCACCACCATGCCTGGGCGAAATGCATTCTTTGGAGTAAAGGCCACAAAAACCTTTATTATTGAATTTTATTCATGAAACTCCACAAAAAGAATATATTTTGGAATTATTATTGATAGTTTTTAACTATTAATAATTTTTTCTTTATGTTTTCTTTGAAACAATTACTAACGAAACTTAAATATTTAAGCAGGACTTAAGCGCTTATAAAACAGTTTAAGCAGAGGCAAAAGTAGATCATAAGCTTTTAAGTAAAACATAAATACTCAAGTTTTTTTTCAGCAAACTCACTTATCTGGCTCCCAATCCATCAATGGTCGCAGCCTGAGATACGGCAGCTTTCCATCCTCTATGATCTTAAGTAAGCTGCTTCAAGAAATCTTAACCAAGCTTTCCTTTCAACCGGAGGATCGGTCTTCTTCGTTCTCTCGAACCTAGGGGCTGCGATTTAAAGACTCCCTTAGTGCGAGCATTATTCGCTCGATGGGATCGAGCCAATATAAATAGTTGACATATTTTAAATTTCTGGACTACATCCTCGTCTTGATACAGCTCATAGAGTTCGCGATTTATCTTCTACTCCATTCGCCCCCATCGCAAAAACAAATATCCATCGAAAATTTTTCTTTCGAAAGAGCCCAGTATCAGTTCTTCCCATGTGCATATCGCAGTATAAGGATTTTATAGAGCTTGCAATCAGGCGCGGATCCAGGATTTCGTTCAGGGGGGGGCAATTTTCGTGAACCGAACTCGAAACACATGTGCATACTCTTAAGGTGCAGTTACGTCCCAGACGTCACCGTTACCCATGACACCTCCCACAATCCCCTGGCCTAAAGGCATATCAAAATCATAACAGGTTCTCACGCCATTTTTGCTTATACAGCAAAACTGTTCCCCAACGGACACACCCCCTTCCCGTTTGTATTCCCCACAATATAAAAACACGCCGAAACCAGAAACCTATAAAGCAAATCGTGGGAAAGTTCAATTCTACTATTTGCAAAGTAAGCAAATAATATCATAGAGAATAAGCCTCATGTTAAATTATAAAATTATTATAAGTCAGTCTAAAACATACAATCTAACTGGAAAGTGCAGCCACGCTTAGGACAGCGGCTTTCCTTTTAGAATTTAATAAAATAAAATAAATATAATAAAACAATAAATATAATAAAATAAAAAGAAACAATTGTGTTTTTTTTAAATTAGACTCAAACCACAATACGTAATTGTGCGTATTCAGAGTAAAATGACGGCGAGCAGCTCTGAAGAAGTTCTCGAGAGTAAAACTCGAAAGTGGACACAGACACAGTCATGAACAGAGGGGAAGACAGATATCCGAGAGTCTCTCTATCCCGAGAGTTTTCTAGTGAAAGTACTCCCAGCCGTGTCACCTAAAAACAGAAATGATTTATCCCAGGTACTGCCTCTTGCGAGGAACTGACTAAACCTCCAAGAGTATACTTGTCATGAATAAGTGCTGCTCAATTAGCCGTTCGGACTCGGCAAAAAACTGTAGGTCCCCTCCATTCCTGTCAACAACACGCACACAGGAATGGTTGTGAGTTGTAAGTCACTAGGCCCTGGTTCTCCACGAGCTGTTGCGCCACCCAATTTATTTATTTATTTATTTACTCCCTTAATTGAAACAGAATATAAATATTTATCATAAAAAGAACTCTATCATCTTTTTAGTATGACTTTTTTCGGTATTTCTCATTAAATTTAATACACAAATGAAGTTTATTATTTTAACTTTAATTCTCTTTATCCTGTATGTCTAAGCATTTCAAGCAAAGTTAGAAAATTTTGAAGCTAATACAATCAACGTATTTTAAAGATTTAATGTTTTTAACTTTAAGGTTGAAAATTGAGATAAGTGCCCCTGCCACCTCCCCGTTACATTTCAACATTTAAACCCACTAAAAAAGTTGTAGAGTAGGGTTGGATGTGAAGCAATAACTTTTTAAAACATTATTTTTCAAATTTTGAAATTTTTCATTCAAAACATTTTGAAAACTAAAAATCAAATCGATTTGGGATTCACCCTGCTCCCTAGTACGAAATAAATTGACTTTTCTCATAAAATGGTATACAGTAATGTGGCCGGACATCTTTTAATTAAAGACCTTAACTTTGAAGATCGGAAATCTAAAATCGAAGTTATAAGCTTTCCACTCGGTGGATTTGAAGGCTATTTGTATATAGCGGAACTTTTCTTAACTGAACTTGGTCAGCAATCGGCCAACGCACAACGACTCATTACTGCAATGCTGCACTGTCAAGAAAAAATTTTATAAACGTATAACGATTTAACCTTTTTTTGATTACATTTTGTTAAATATATATTTTATGCTTCGTTCGTTCTTGCCCAGGGGGGGGGGGGGGGCAATTGCACCCATTGCCCTCCCCCTGTATCCGCGCCTGCTTGCAATTCATCTTCCGTGTGAGGAGCTTTGAACCCATCTGTTGCGTCAAACCGAAGATAGCACTGGTTTGCTAGGGTAATTCTTCGTTGGATTTCCACTAACCTATCATTCTTGGGATTAATGTTTACTCCGAGGTAGATGAACTACTTCAAAGTTGTTGTTATCAACAGGGACGTTTTGTCCTAGCCGATTGGAAGTGATTTCATTGTTTGTTGATAGTATTTGGTCTAATCCCCATTTATTTCAAGCTCAACAAGTTTCGCCTGTTCTTCAATTGCCGTGAAAGCCTCTATAACAGCCAAAAGAATTTGGACAGATTTGTTGAAAATAGTGGTTCTGATGTGTTAACATCCTGCCCCGCGCACTATTCACTCCAGAACGAGATTATAGAAGTCATATGGTAGCGCAACTGCTTGCCGAAATCTCTTGCGTGTTTGGAATAGTTCGGAAGATCTTTTCCCTTTGCAAACTGCATCGCCTTTTCTCCAATGTCACGCGACACAACTGAATTACTGGCCGAACAGAATAGTGTAGCAGCAGTTGTGGCGTGTAGCGCTGTCAAAGTTGAAAGATACAAAAATAGTATACAGTGCCCCAATGAGAAGCTGTAAATGTAGCAAGAAATGTATGGTGTAGCAGAAGTTAAACCAAATTCAACTCTTGCTACAGCTGCAGCTACATTCATTCTGTTCAAGGGGTTTGTTTTCCCGAGATCCCAGTGCAGCCATCTATAGAGCTCCACTGACGATGAACGCTTTCATATGCAACTTTGAAGTCGATGAATAGATGGTGAGTTTCGACTTGAAATTCAATGGTCTTCTCTAGAATTTGCCTGATAGTGAATATTTTATCAATGGTTAATCTGCCTGACTTTAAGCGATACTGCAACAATTCTTGGAATTGGTTAAAAAAAAGTGTTTCCTCTTTAGCAGGGAGAAGCTTAGGCATAATGATTTTAGTTAGAACCGCCCACTGCCACGCCCATTTTGCTTATGTTTAGTTTTTTTCTGACCCCAATATCATTTGGATGAAATTTTCAGACTTGTTTTTTTTTCTTAGCTGAAGGAAATAATTTTAGTAAATCCAACCACTGCCACTTCTATGTTTTCTTTATTTTTGGTTTTCGGAAACGGCTCTAACGATTTTTGTAACATATTCCATATCCATATCCATATCCATATCCATATCTATATCCATATCCATATCCATATCCATATCCATATCCATATCCATATCCATATCCATATCCATATCCATATCCATATCCATATCCATATCCATATCCATATCCATATCCATATCCATATCCATATCCATATCCATATCCATATCCATATCCATATCCATATCCATATCCATATCCATATCCATATCCATATCCATATCCATATCCATATCCATATCCATATCCATATCCATATCCATATCCATATCCATATCCATATCCATATCCATATCCATATCCATATCCATATCCATATCCATATCCATATCCATATCCATATCCATATCCATATCCATATCCATATCCATATCCATATCCATATCCATATCCATATCCATATCCATATCCATATCCATATCCATATCCATATCCATATCCATATCCATATCCATATCCATATCCATATCCATATCCATATCCATATCCATATCCATATCCATATCCATATCCATATCCATATCCATATCCATATCCATATCCATATCCATATCCATATCCATATCCATATATCCATATCCATATCCATATCCATATCCATATCCATATCCATATCCATATCCATATCCATATCCATATCCATATCCATATCCATATCCATATCCATATCCATATCCATATCCATATCCATATCCATATCCATATCCATATCCATATCCATATCCATATCCATATCCATATCCATATCCATATCCATATCCATATCCATATCCATATCCATATCCATATCCATATCCATATCCATATCCATATCCTATCCATATCCATATCCATATCCATATCCATATCCATATCCATATCCATATCCATATCCATATCCATATCCATATCCATATCCATATCCATATCCATATCCATATCCATATCCATATCCATATCCATATCCATATCCATATCCATATCCATATCCATATCCATATCCATATCCATATCCATATCCATATCCATATCCATATCCATATCCATATCCATATCCATATCCATATCCATATCCATATCCATATCCATATCCATATCCATATCCATATCCATATCCATATCCATATCCATATCCATATCCATATCCATATCCATATCCATATCCATATCCATATCCATATCCATATCCATATCCATATCCATATCCATATCCATATCCATATCCATATCCATATCCATATCCATATCCATATCCATATCCATATCCATATCCATATCCATATCCATATCCATATCCATATCCATATCCATATCCATATCCATATCCATATCCATATCCATATCCATATCCATATCCATATCCATATCCATATCCATATCCATATCCATATCATATCCATATCCATATCCATATCCATATCCATATCCATATCCATATCCATATCCATATCCATATCCATATCCATATCCATATCCATATCCATATCCATATCCATATCCATATCCATATCCATATCCATATCCATATCCATATCCATATCCATATCCATATCCATATCCATATCCATATCCATATCCATATCCATATCCATATCCATATCCATATCCATATCCATATCCATATCCATATCCATATCCATATCCATATCCATATCCATATCCATATCCATATCCATATCCATATCCATATCCATATCCATATCCATATCCATATCCATATCCATATCCATATCCATATCCATATCCATATCCATATCCATATCCATATCCATATCCATATCCATATCCATATCCATATCCATATCCATATCCATACCGATATCCATAACCATATTCCTATTAGCACCGTTTTAGTACTCCCTACTTCTTGTAATGCAGACTCTGATTAAAAAAAAGGAAAGGTACATAAATATATCCATTCCATGACATTTCTTACCTATTCTATTCTATTTAAGGAATAACAATAACAGTCCAATATAAGCCATACCATAGCTATTAATTAAAGATGCGTTTCCACCTTCACCCTTAGAAACTGAACATTTATCTACAAAAAAAAACAAGAATATAATTGAATACGATATTTAAATTCACAGTCAAATGCAAAGAAGTGTCGAAAGGAAAAGGAAATTACATAGTGAAATACTGAAACTCGAGTGCCATTCCATTCGATGAGGGCACGAATTAAACTCGAGCTGATTACAAGCTAACAAACACGAACTTAAGCAGAATACACAATCATTTCCGTATCAAATAAATATTCCTTGTTTTTCGCAAAACAAAATTAAGGAGTAGGTGGTAGCCACAGAGCAAAAAATAAAAAAAAAAATAATAAGAGACAATTCAAAGATGGATGTTCTGAAGGCGGAAAACCCCTCTTCCTTTATGCAAGTTCCATTACATATACATAGCTACATTCTCTATGTCTATAGAACTCAACTTCATACTGAATCGAAAAGAAAGGACGAAGATAGTCGGAATTCGAATTTATTTATCGTTGAAGATAATTTTGGCTTAAGAGAGTAATAGATTGCTTGTTGTTGTTAAGTTTCTACAAGTCTTGTTTGGGACTATTTCTGTTTATTTATCGGTTTGATCTCTTTGGTTTGCATGAAGAAAACTTCCATTTCATCAGCTTTTGTTCTTGAGATTATCCGATTCGATCTCCTTTGGATTTCACACAGCGTATGTGAATGAAGGTAGGATTCTTTATCAGGCTTTAAGTCTCATTTAAGGTTTAACTTTATTATATTGCTTTGACAGTAAATTCCAACCTTATTTGATATCATATCTACACAAATTTATATCAACCCTTAACCCCATTTTTAAGCTGTTATCTACACACATTTAAATTCAAAAACCATTCTCCTGAGCCTTATACCTTTATGGGTCTATATTTTTTTTCCTGAAAACAATTTTTAAAGTAAAATGGAAAAACAATTTTTTCTAGTATTTATCAAATTTATGATGTTATGCATTGCTCATGGTAGGTATAGGTACCTATTTGTGTAGCCTCAATGTTTTTATGCCACTGCATAACTCATCATAATCTTTTGTTTGCATTTGATTCATGGAAAAGCAATTTTCGCTTGCCAAAGCAAACGTAAAAATTTACCACCCAAACAACAACAACAACAACAACTACAAAAAAAAGGATTATACTGAATGGAAACAACAATAGCTGAAAATTCTTCAATTCCCAGGAAGTTTATTGTTTTTGAGTGCTATTGGATTATTTGAGCGTAGATGTAGGTATGTGTGTTGATATTTTTTTTTTAAACTACCTTGCGGGGGTTTAAAACTCCTGTGTTTGGCCTTGATATATATGTAAAGGACTTTAATTGTTATTCAAATGGAAATGTGTGTTTTAAAATGTTTTGGGATTTTACGAAACATTTATTTGTTTTGGTAAATATTGCGTTAGTACATAAGCATCGTGTACACATATTCGTACAGACTTTACAAATAAAACAAGAAGGTTAAAAGGTATTAAGCCCATGGCTCTAGAAAATATCTAGATGAAAATCTGGGTCTTGTAAAACGAAGCTACGTTTTTGGTCTTATGGATGATTTTAAGAAAAATGAGTATGAGATATTATCTTACCCATATACCCAATTTCTGGAGAGACAAAATTAGTTATTTCGCTTTGGCACCGGTCTCCATAGACTACAACGTTTTTGGAAGAAACCTTTTAGTATCTTTGTAGCCGAGGAAAAGTCCATTCATATAAGCCGACAAATCAAAAATGGCGGAAAGCTGGAACACAGTATCTCCATGACATTCTAAGGAAATTGTAAAAAGTCCCCATCGATATGAGTACCGCAAACAATGTTACGGAGGGTCAGAGGCCCCCTAAATGGTTTTTGAAGAATATCTTCTGAAAGGTAGCTCTTTCAGAAAAAATGTCAAGAACTGGGTTGTAGAATAAAAATATTCCTACAAAAAATGTTAAAAACATTTTTTCATAAGAGTAACCGTTTTTGAGATATTTCAATTGGTAAAATAACGGATTTTTGTTTCTGTATAAAATGTTATCTTTTACAACACTTTTGAGGTTGAGTACATGGTGAGTTTTTTTTGCGGGGTACCCCCCAAACAAAAGTAGAAAATAGTTCTAAAACATATAAACAGGCGAGTTAGAGCAGAGGGAATGGAGCGCAAAGCTCTGGCCTGGAAAGTCTTTGAATCCATCTGGAATTGCTGGAATAAGCTTGTTGTTAGCGCCACCTTAAATAAGTAGTATTTATAGAGACTGAGTCCATAGACTTAATAGCAGCTTGACTTTTAGAGAATATGGTTGATATCACGTTTTCTTTGTGCGAAGTTTGGACTTAATTTATCGCTAAAAGTTCCGCCCGGAATACGCTACAGTGATTTGGAAGAAAGAATGAGAGACTTAAATTTAGTCTATCAGAGTTCACACCAACACCAACCTCATTTTCGGTCTTTGATCCGTCGGTGTAGAAGTGTATTGATTGATCTTCTAAGAATTTCACATCCTCCCAAGTTTGTCTGGAAAGTATCGTAGCTTCAAAGTTTTTTTTTTATCGAAATTCAATAATGGGAATACCTATTCAGTATTACTTGGAAGTGATCCGAATGGATTCAGAATAGTGGAGTGGCCAATCTCATTATTGATCCACTGTGAGGCGGTTTTGAGGTAAATGCTGAACATAATAAGAGTTGTCAGATGGAGTAGAGTGTCTAATGTAGAGGAGGGAGTCGACCGAATTGCTTCGCTTATAGCGGACATGATGTTCTTTGGACCTTGCTTAGTTTATAGTGATATATTGCTTTATCCCAGATAGTCCACCATACTACCACACTGGAAGTTAGAATCGGTCAAATCACCGAAATGTATATCAGTTGAGTAATGCGTGGTTGAAGGAGACCCCATTTACTACCAATAGCTTTTTTTGCAAGGTAGAAGTGCCTCTGGCCTTTTGATTCTTCTTTCTTGTATGTTAGGTTTCCAACTTAGCCTGGAAAGGGGGACCAGATCTGTGTTATGGGGGTTAACTCAAAGTTCCCAACGATCTTTTAGGATGTTGTCTTGATACTGCTATAGCCACTTTTTTACTTGCGATATAGGTACTATAGGGCAAGTTTTGGATTCGTGCAAAAAAAAAATTTCGAGATAACAATCAAACATGACATTACGATGATAGAGAACACGAAAAAAGTGGGTGGCACAATTCTGTCTGTCTGTCTGTCTGCCTGTCTGTCTGTCTGTCCGTACCTCAACCTACAGCCTAAACCACTGAAGCGATTTTCTTCAAATTTTGAACTTAAGGTTTTTTTGTAACTCTCCAGAGGGGAAATTGAAATTTTTTTTTTAGTTCAAAAAATAACGGTACTTGCCATACAACCGTTAAGGAAAAGCTTATTTATCTCAAAAACGGCTCCAACGATTTTGATAAAAACAAATCAGTGTATTATTGTAGACATAGTGTACTTATTGGTAAGAAAAAAAATTACCAAAAACATTTATTAACGGTACCTGCCATATAACGGTTTTTTTTGATTTTCGGTGTTCTCATTAACCGCTCATACGATTTCAATGAATTTTTTTGTGCAAAAGCTTTGTTGAAATATAAATAATACTGTATACCAAAATTTTGTAAGAACTTAATTTTGGATTTTTAAAAAGAGATTCAAAATTTTTTTTTGAAAATTCAATATTTCAAAAACGGGTTGATGAATTGTTTTGAAATTTCAGTTTTAAATGTATATTAATATGTACTCAAAATTGGCATACCAATTTTTTTTTTGAAAAATGTTACAAACATTTTATATATAAAAAATTAATTTTTAAGAGAACGGCTCCAACGATTTAAAATTTTTTTTTGCATATATTCATATTTTTTCAAGTAATCAGATGGCATACTTTTTTTTGAGCTCTAAGTTATTTATCAGACTGTTTATACAATTGAAAGAACGATTTAAATGCTTTTTATACTTTTTCTATAATAACTTGAATATTTTTTAAAGTTCTTAAGTCCCACACAACTTGAACATAAGAGCAAGTACGTGCGATCCAGTCGTGCATTTTATTCACATAAGCATTCAGTCTGTAGCTCTCTGTTTCTAAGCGAGTCAGCAACTGTTGTTAGCTACCAAGTTCCATGGAAGGGGGGATGGCAGTGGACCCTCGACTGGTAAATCTTCTTGTTGAAAAACCACCCATTTAAGAATTGATAATCCTGCTTGTATAAGCATTTGATTAAACAGTTCACCAAGCGACCGATCAACATTCAGAGATGATATGGCAGATGCGATTGCAAATGAGGCGACCTTATTGAAAGCACCTTCTATATCTAGAAGTCAACCATTGTGTAGTCTTTATTGTGAAGGGAATATTCGATGCAATTAACTTGTTGAGTCATGGATAGAAGTCTCGTATCATTGATTGATCGTTGTTGGATATAAATTACTCGTTCAAAGGTTCTTGGAAAGAATGATGACAGGCTAAAATATCTTTCGATCTTTTGGGTTTATGTGGGAACATTTACTAGCTTCAGGTATAAACACAACTTTAACTTCTTTGATGCTTCAGAGGTTTATTCTTTATTGCCATAGAATATTCTCCAAACAGATCGTTTGGTCTTCCTTAATTCCCAATCAGACACTGCTCTAGTGCTTTTAGCTCGATTGAAAAGTTTCCTCGAATTTGGCCGCATCTTCCCCTTATTCGAATAAGAAGGCAGGAGGTCACCAATGATTTTTTTGGAGCTAAGGTTCATCATCGTGTCATGTAACCCCGGCTGGGACATAGGGCGTCAACAAAACATCCCCATCCTTCACGGTCTGCTGCAAGGTATTTTAGCTGTGGCCACGTCTTTCTCTGGGATTCTGCTTCCGCTAAGACAGTTGATTTCCATATTGTTCTTGGTCTTCCAACCCAACGTGCACACTGAGGATTCCATTCAAAGGACTGCGTTGCAATTTCATCGTTTGCTTTCCTCAGTGTGTGATGAATCCAATGCTATTTACGCTTCCTTATGTCGTCGTCCAGCCGCTTTGACTTGCCCTGCGCCACAATTCCTTGTTTAATATTATTCGTGGCCAGCGAATTTTTAGGATGTGGCAAAGATGGCGATTCACAAAAACCTGCAATTTCCTCAAAATGGTAAACGAAACTTTCTAGGTTTCACAAGCATATAACAGCACGGATATGAAATTGGACTCGAAGAATCTAAACTTAGTGCGTAAGGAGATTTGACTGGATTTCCAAATTGGAGACAGAGTACCGAAGGCAGCACGAGCCTTATATATTCGTACCACCGTTTGCTGAAACAATACTGCCAAGGTAGTTAAACTGTTCGACTTTTTCCACTGGCGTCTCCTGTAGAATAATACGCTGCTGTGTGGAGCGGTCTGTGAGCATTATTTTTTTCTTTTTTCTGTTTATTCTTAGACCACTCGACTCTCCCCTCACTTGCACTGTTTGGCATATCCCGTTCAGCCCACTGATGTTATTTGCCAGCAGACGTATGTCATCGGCATAGTCTAAATAACTGAGCCAGTGGCGTAGCGTGAGTTTCTGCCGCCCGGGGCGGTGGGCACCCTTTTTGTTTTTTGCATATAACTCGAAAACAAAGCTAAATTTCGAGATAGTGCTGAACGCCTTTTTTGTAGACAGTACAGTGAAATTTAACATCGAAATGGATTTTTCAAAATATTCACAAACAAAATTTAGTTAGTTAAATAAAGGGTCCGCCAAATAACTTTTTTTTTGAAAATGCTATAAAAAAAACTACTGAATATTTTCTCAAATTTCTTTTTTTATTTGAAAGTAAAATCTTTTCGGCTGATAATGGAAAATAATTTCATTCAAATGGCTGCTTCGCTAAGTGGGCCTGTGATCGACTTAGAGAAGATGCCGACTTTTCCAAACAAATCATCTTTTCAGATGAAGCTCATTTTGATCTTGGTGGGTATGTAAACAAGCAAAATTGACGCATTTGGGGCACAGAAAATCCGCACGCCATTGAAAAGCTGATACACCCAAAACGAGTCACTGTTTGGTGCGGATTTTGGTCCAGAGGCATAATTGGGCCATTTTTCTTCGAGTGGCCGTTACAGTCAATGGCAATCGTTATCGGGCCATGTTGAACGAATTTTTGTTCACAAAAATTGAAGAGGAGGATATTGGCAACATTTGGTTTCAACAGGACGGCGCTACGTGCCATGTAGTAGTAGCATTTTCAAAAAAAAAAAAGTTATTTGGCGGACCCTTTATAAAAAAGTATTGCAAAATAATGTGAAAAGTAGCATTCCTTGTTTTTTTAACTTATTTGCTTATAACTTTTTTACCAGCAGAGGTAGGATAGGCAATGCTTCATAGAAAAGAAAGATACTTCAATTTCCTTTTAAATTTATTATTCAAAACCCGGTTTGGATTAAAATCGATCGAGAAACAACCGCTCAAAACAAGCTGATTTTTAGTTTTTAAAATTTAATAAATGGCATTTTTGGGCTATTTCGAAAGGCATGTTAGATGATATGTTCAAACTGGGTGTAGTATTCATTCAAAAGTCAATAATAGTAGTTTTTTATGTTTAACTAAGTGGTCTCATCGGGCAAGCAATTTTGACCACCCCATATTGGTGGCACTATTTTTTTTTAAGTTCAAGAAGGAATAAACCAACATGTGTTCAAAACCCGGTTTTGTAAGACCAAGTATGCTGATTTTGGCAATTATTTAAGATTTTGAAAAAATAAATGGCAACCCTAAAACTGCAAATCATTCAAATCGACTACTATTTTTGACTTAAATGGTCATGAATTAATATGACACCCAGTTCGAAAATATGTATCATCTAAAAAAACTCTCCAAATAGCCAAAAATGCCATTTATTAAACTCAAAAAACGTAGTTTGGGTGACCCTTTTAGGGTCGATTTTTATCCCAACACGTTTTTAAATAATTAATTTTAAAGGAAATTAAATAATCTTTCTTATCTCTGCTAGCTAAAAAGTTATAGGAAAATATGTAAAAAAAAAAAAAAAAAAAAAAAAAAAAAAAATACGATTTTTCACATTTTTTTGTAATGATTTTTTTTTTTTACGTTTAACCAACAAATTTTCTTAAATATTTGGAAAAATCCATTTCTGTAATCAACACTGTGTGTCGTTTTCATTTCTATGCTTAATTTCTTGCAATCGTCTTCTGTATCTCGGAACCCCGTATCATTGATACGGCTGATACCATGGTAGCTACGCCCTTGATAATGTACTTTCCAAACCAAAAGTCTTTACTTCAGGCTTAATGATAACATACAATCTACATTATGTATAACACTAACGTCTTACACTTGATGTCTTGAATATAAACGTAGGTAAGGTAGATATATCTTGATATAATCTTATAATGGAAAAAAGATTTTTCAGATCGAATTCAATTTCCTTTGCATATACTACGTTCACATCAATGTAGGTATGCATTCTATCAAAACAAGAAAAATCTGTCCACACAGAAAATGCTTTCACTGTTTATATCTTTCACATCCTTCAAAACATGCATCACAACCCAGCAAAATAACGACAGTGACAAAATCTTCTGAAATATCTTTCTTTTTCGGCGGAAATAGGTTTTTGCTTCTGAGAAGATTTAGTTGTTTTTGTTTCATCATAGAAACCATCAACTATATAGCTCAACAACACCAGAAAGTAGCTTAACGTGTTAAAGTTACAACACGTGAGATTTTTGTTTGAAATTCATGCTTCATGTTCATAAGGTAAAAAATGTCTACATGTAATCTCCTTCCTTCATATAACAAAAACCGAAAACAAATAATATCAAAATAAATAGTTATGTACATAGTTTCATTCTGTAATCCCGTAATCTCAACATTTCTTCGGAATGAACGAACGAAGAAGTTCTTTGAGATATTTTTGATAAATTGTTTACATCACCCTTAGTTACGTCCAACACAAGACCAGACTATTCCTTGTATAAATTGAAAATCCCTCCAAGTGTCCATCTTTCAACAAAACTATACAAAAGAATTAGGTAAATGATACGAAAGGAAAATAACAATCGTTACAGCAAAGCATCTCCCTTATTGGAGAAGTCTTACCACTCACAAAAGTAGACATTTCCCAACGATGGTGATGCTTTTGTTATCCTGTAGGCAGTCAAGTATCAAATTTTTAAAAGTCTTAACCCGTGACTCTTCTACTTTAGTTTGTAGTTACTATCTAGTAATTTGAAACCAACTCGAGTCAGAGGAAGAGTAACTTAAGTGAAATCCGAGAAAATCAAGAGGAAGAGAATTTTAAAAATAGTTTTTCCATATCCTTTGTAATTCTTTACAATTTTTCATGTCTTGAAATTACTTTAAGACAAAAGATTAAATTGGAAAAAAAATAGAGAATCGTTTTGATGAACAAAGGGAAAGGGATATTTCAGAGCATAATTCAATTCCGCTGCCAAAAAGAAACTTTGTCATTCAATTTTGTTTCACTTAAGTTGAATCATTCAAGAACCACAGCAAAGGGTGTTTCGGTCGGAATGAGAAATAAAAAACTGACTGAAAAAATATACAATTCCCATCCAACGATTTATAAATCCATTTTGTTCCCAGTCCCGGATCTTCAGTTTTTACGAACCGGGGGAAAAACTTAATTTTGGCGCCCATCCAGTTTTTGAATTAAACGAAAAAAACGGCATACTTAATTGGAGTTTTTGTTACCGAGAGGCTTGACAAAGACAATCCACACCCAGTTTTCAAAATACTGCAGCCGATGTTGCATAAAAAGCAAATCAAATTGTTTTGAGTCTAGGTATGTAGTTTGAAATAATTTTAAGTTTAAATGGTATGGTGAAACTGTTAACGGCTGACGGAGAAATACAGTTTGAATTTCCATTTCCACATATCATTTCATTAAGCGTCGGCAATATTCTACTTATTAGTTTTTAGGCACATGGATCTGGCGCCCCTGGAAGCTGCCGCCCGGAGCACAGGCCCCGGTTTGCCCCCCCATAGATCGGGGGCTGTTTGTTCCTAAGTTCAGTACTGACCTCCTTAGCGAAAAACTCAAAGTTTTTGAAGATAGGTACGACTTATTTCTATATTGTGTGTTTTCTTTTATTTCTAGGTAAGATATACGTGTTTTCTTACCCAAGCATGATATCACAAAATTGAAAAAAAAAACTTCAGTTTACGACGTTCTTACTTAGGAGGAGAGTGTAGCTCACATCGGGAAATTTCTAGCATAAAACACATGATTCCAGAACAAAAATGATTAGAACCAGAAGAAAAATTTGCATGTCATCATTTCGTATCCATGTTATGCCCTACAAATTTTATAGACTGTCTGAACTGACAGCAAAAACTGAAGACCTCTCTAAAAATTTTCACAATTCTACGACAACCGCAAGTGCACCATTATAATGGATAACAATTTTAACAATTTGGGGGAATACCATGCCCCCTGGGCGGATAATTTAAACTTTTGACTATTATCCTTGAATTTTCTTCAAACCCTACCGATCTACCAATTTGTATCGTTCTACAGCAATCGGAAGTGCCCCACATAATTTTAAAGAATTTTTGAGGAAGCGGGTGGATGCCAAACCCCCTGAATGGTAAATTGCAGATTTTCAATTTTTTTTCTTTGTATGCACCACAAGATTTACCTGCTGTGTGAAATTTAAGTTTTCTACGGTGTCAGAAAGTACTCCATAATTTCGATGATCTGTGAGTGAGTGAATGAGTGAGTCAGTAACGGTTTCAGTAATTTTTGTCCTTTATCTCAGGAATAACAAATTCTAAAGAGATGAAATTTAGTGAGCTGACTGTGTTTGACTATATAGCTCAGCAAATACTGCTTATTTGAAGTTTCTGACTTTATTGGTAGGTACTGAAGCTAGGGGGGGAGGGTTCGAAAAACGCTTGAGTTTCTTCCTCTAAAAAGGTGCAGTACCTTGACCGCGAACTTGGCTGGGCACGACTTGAAACTTACTTTAAAACTTAAGGAAACACTACAGTTATGATTGGATCAGGGCCACAACCAACGAACTTCTTTTCTTCCATCAGTGATTGAAGTCCTCTTCCAGCTGTAAATGCCATTCGAGTCGCGTTCTTCATCAACTATGCTGACTCTCGAGGGTAAATACACAGATTTTTCTTCATTCGATGGCCTATCACCTTGGCTAAGTCGTTGACGTTGTACAGAATGTTTGTTGTTAAATCTTCTTCTCTACTTCTTGCCTATGCCATATGGGATCGGAAATCATCCGGAGAATTCTTCTTTCCTTCCATTTCAGGCATATCGTTGCACCATATTTCGAGACATGTATAAAAGTACACTTTCGAGAGACTGTATTGAAAAGAGAGAAATTTTTGTACAACGAATAATGGGACGGCTGAATTTTTCATACATATGTATCTGAACGAAGTCTTATTCCAAGAACTATATAACTCAACTGATTCTCAAAAATACTCGTTTATCAAAGTATTGGAAGTTTTGGGCTCTACAATTTTGATGAATTGTCCAACTAACAAAATTTCTTCGGATTTCAGACATTAAAGTGTTATTTGTTCCTATAGCGCTCCTATTACCCTTTTGACGGGAATTAAATACCTTATTGGAGCATTACTGATTCATATTTTCGGGTGCAAATTATATCAGCTTAATAGAAGCGATATACCAATGTTTATTTAACCTCTCTTTATTGCTCTTATGAAATGACGACGGAGCTTTCGCTTCTATAGTCATCCTGTAAAATCATTATACAATCTCTATGTTAGTTTCTGTTACTTGGTTTCTATATTGCTTGTATTGGTATGCTTAAGTGCAGCCAAAACCATTTCTGCTATACTAGTGAAAACACAAACCACTTCTGGTATACTAAAGAGTAAAGCCCCAAGCCAGCAGTGTGGAGAAAATGCATAAGCTTTTCTTCATTGTAAATATATTCTTCCATGGCCAAGCAGTTAGCGTGGTGGACTTTCAGTGCGAGAGGACCATGGTTAGAATCCCACAGAAACCTTGTAATTTTATATGATTGTGATAAACGAATTATCATATGAAAACATTTTGGCATTTGTTTTCATTTTTTCACACTTCGAGAATCGCATTTGGCGTGAAGGCGTTATCATATTTATCACTTCACAGTTTCACAGATCGAGAATTGACCCCCAGTGACATAGCACTTTTAGTAGGTTAAACATTACTTTGTGGAAAAAAATAAATGTATTCAAAAATTATATTCTTCCAACAGTGTGGAACTCGGACTTAATATTTTAATTGAATCGGTGAGTGGAAGAATAGTACAAGTGCCATTGCAGAAAAATTAAAATACTTTGGTTATTGGCTTAAACATATGTTTTTAAAAAAGGAATTTGAAACTTTTCAATCATGAGCAATCCTTTTTACATTTTCATACCAAAAAATCTATTTTTTGTCTGAGCAATAAGAAGTTATGACTGTTTTTCTTACATTTTTAATTTGGCACTTGTACTGTTCTTCCACTCATCGATTCAATTGGTTTGGTGAATCTGTCGAGGATGCAGTATGTAGACATCAACCTTCTCGTGGCTTGCTCGAAAGAGAAAGGTTTCCGTCAAAAAGAAAAGTCTCTTATCAGCCCTTTTATTTTGAACCACGAACCGAACAGGAACTTCATCGAACAGGTTATTTTCGGAAGAAAAACTTTAGTTTTAGATATTTATAATTCCTTTAAATAAATAAAGGAAACGAGTCAACACGCAAAGCAGCATACTTTTTTTTGCGTGAATCGGACGTTACTCTATTACAAACAAAAATCAAATTCCTTGCTAGCATGAGTCCCATTAATGAAGACACTTCTGTTCGGCATTATAAAGTTGTCAATTCTTGATTTAGACTATTGTATTTGGAAGCATCCATTAAACTGTCAAAGAAAAAGAGAACAACTAGGCAGGGGACTCCACACTCGCCCAAAAGAGATTATCCAATCCTGCTAGAGAATTTGCCCGTTATCAAGCTCTCACCAACAGCATCATTTTTGGAATACTGACAGTTCCTCCAATAAGTACCAACACTCATCGACTTGTAACTCAGATCATTTGAAGTCAGGAAAGAGGCCAGTTGTGCTGAGGCGAGTTTCAAAATCTAGTCGGATTAAAATAAAGTGTGGTAAAAAGCGGTGGAGGATCATAAGACCAAAACCAAAGAATATAAAGTTACCAAGAAAACGCATCTCATACAAATTTGGCGGGTTTCAACATTGGAACCCGCTCTCAGAGCTTTTGCTCTTTCAAGAATTTCTCTCAGAGCTTTTCATAAAGCTTTAAATGAGATGCCACACATCAAAAGTATCTTCCTTTTTACTATGCCAAAGAGCTTTTCTCTCAATTATGTTTTGTAAAGTTTTCCATCGGGAAATAGGTTTTCCCCGAAAACCTACATGTTGAAATTTTGACACCTTAATGAGAAAAAAATATTCCCGGAAAAACATATTCACGATAGCTTTTTACCAAAAAAAATAAAAATATTTTTCTCTCCTTTCGAAGATCATTTACGATAGCAACTTTCCCAAAATGGGAAAAAACTCGGGGGAAATTTTTTTTCGCTATGCGGGTGATTATTTAATATAAAGTTCCTCCCATGAAAAATATTTTACTTTTTTTTTTCATTTTCCAAACAAAATTTCAATAAATATCTCCGAAGAATATCTGCTCTTTACATTAAACACCCTGTATTGCTCTTTTCAAGACAGATCTCTGTGCGGTAAGTATTTTCTTAACATTTCTGCGTACTATTACCATTTCTTCGAAGTTAAAGTTCACCTCATTGAGGTTTTTGTGGAATTCTTTTGAAAAGTTAAATAAGAAGATAAAGACTGGATTAACGAGGTAGTAAATATTTTGAACTAAAAGTTGTCTGTTTTGTATCCTAAATTATTTTCCTTAAACATTCGAATTTAAATTAAAAGAAAATCACCTTTATTGCTATCGTATGATAATACTTAATCTAATTAATACTAAAAACAAGTAATTCTAAGTCATGATACTTTTTTTTTGTATAAACATAGGTATCACTTTTCATTTCACCCTCAAACCATTTGAAATTAATTACTTGTACCCATCTTGAAAACACATTGATTGATTTATTTGAATCTCTTTGCCAGGATTATGCAAATAAATTTTGTGAATAACGGTTAGGTCTAGGTAGGTAAGGTTAGCACTGTATCTATGAATGTACAAATATTTACCAACATAAATCACAAAAACAAATCGACGCACCCACAAAAGCAGTTATATCTAGGTACAATATAGGGATCTTTAAGGATTTGTTTCATGTCATCGTTTACCAGTAAAACGGATAAGGAAAGAGACAACACAGAAAAAAAAAACAGCATTAAAAGATACAAATATGTCAAGGAGAATGATAAAGATACGACTTTCATTTTCCAATCAATCCAGTTTATTGGATTAAACTTTGACTTTTGTCCGCAAAAGAACACATTTAGTTAAGTTACTTGTTTTTGTTTTTTTTTTTAGTCTAATGCCAATGTGAAGGATAGTGTAGATGAAGAACCTTGGAAGATAAAAAACAAAAATAAAACTTAAAATAAAAATAATTAAGTGGGCACCTTGGTTGAATGTACTTGCTCATCAAATACTTTTGGAATTTACATACATTAACGAAATAAAGAGAAATAACCTTATTTTGAGACCATTTTCGTAGGAAACAAAGAAGTTAAAATCGTTGAAGCTGTTTTAACGAAAATTTAATGAAATCAAAACTGTTGGAAGAAAAATTCTAAAAAAATCGGTATTAATCCTGTGACAATCTGAAATCGGAGATGGATCGGAGAAGCAACCAAGACGTATCAGTTGATGGATTCAAGATGGATCCAAGACCGATTGGACATTGGAGACGGATCCGAAGCAGATTGGACGGATCTAGGATGGATCGGAAACGGATCAGAAAATGGCTGGAAACGTATCGGAGACGGATCCAAGATGGATCGAAGACGGATCCAAATACGATTCTGTTAATAAGAGCGCACTAAAAGCTTTTAAGAAGAGACCATCAGATGGTTCATCTGATATTAACAAAACAATCATTGACTGATTTATTATTGTCAAGACAGAGCCGTAACCAACGTAAGAACTGTCAATTTTTAGGAAAATTGGTTGGCGCTATTTTTTCATCCGCCTGTGTGGGATGTTGCAGAAACAACTTTGGATTCGTTATAATAGGTAATGAATACCATAACTTACCCTAAAAGTCCCTCAACATACAACCCTGTAACGAAAAAAAAAAAATAGATGTTGAATGCCATTTTAAAGCAAGTCTATTTGTAATCTCGTAATGTCGACTTAAGGTTTTGTACAATTTCACAACTATACATTTCCTCTTGTGCATTAGTGTGTTTCTTTAGTTTTATGAAATAAGACAAACAATCCCTTGTGAAATAAATTACAAGTAATTTATCACACGGTGGATTTTTATTTAATCAACATGATAAGATAAGAAAATTAATCTATGTATATAATACCTAGCTATTTATGTAGTTATGTATACATAAGAAAATATCCTAATGAAGCGAAGAAAGTGAAGACAAAACAAAAGGATGTGACAGTAGTTGAAAAGGAGTAATTTTTTTTTTGTCAAACGACCATGCAGCGCACAGTCAAATTGTATTTTCTTGAAATAAGGGATTTTGCTTGTAAATTTCTAAGGACATCGGTGGAAATCTTGGGTTTATTTTCTCAGGAGAAAAGTGAAGGCAATCGGTTAAGCTATGCAAGAAAATGCAATATAAATTCTTTTAAATTCATATAAAAAAATGCAGGGATGTTTGTTGTATACTTTGTTTTGCAATAAGAAGGATATAATGGTAAGGACTATTTTTATCATTTCAATGAGGGATTTTTTCACTTGATTTATTTGCTTTTGAAGTCAGCTTTGAATGGGCCCATGCGTCCATAAGAAAATTACGCACATATGACTAAGTAAAGGAGCTAATTTCAAGATGGTTCTGGTATTAATCGTTTGTTAAACTGAAAGGAATTCAACGATCCGTATGTTACTCTTTCCTTATACAATTGTTATGTAAGACCCCATCTTGAGTACGCCTCCCAAGTATGGACTCCCTTTTACGAAATTCATAAAAGCCGTATTGAATCAATACAACATAACTTCATTCGCTTCGCCTTGAAAGGTCTTCCTTGGGCTGATCCGTACAACTTGCCACCTTACGAACACAGAATCAAGCTTTTGCAACTTCAAACTTTATATGAAAGGCGTGTTAATAATGATTTAATATTTTTCCACCAACTTATCAGAGGTGAAATTGATGCACCTGACTTGTTAGCCTGTATAGGCATTAACTACCGCGGAGGATCCCACCACCTACGAAGATTTGAACTTTTTCACGTTCCTTTTCATAGAACCAATTATGGTATACATGAACCTCTTAATCGTATGTGCAAACTTTTTAATTTGAACGCTTCTTCTGTTGATTTTAACATTAGTAAAGTAGGATTAAAAACATTGTTGCGTACCAGTGCTCCACTCTCGTAATTTTTTAACGCCTTGGTAGATACCTTATTTAAATGTTTTATATTATATTTAATTTAATTTTGTTAACTTTATTTTATAATTATTATGTTGTTTCATATTATATTTTATATTTTGTTTAATTTTGTTAATTTCTTGTATCTTTTTATGTGCTTGTGTTAGCTTGCTTTATCTACTAACCACTAACACATGCACTCATGATGAGCCTCTGTTTGTAGTATGCAGCTTGCTTTAAGCTCTCTACAACATGAATTCTGAAGTGTAAAAAAAAAAAAAAAAAAAATCGTTAACGGATCGGAGACGCATCCAAGGCGGATCGGAGATGGATCCAAGATGGACCGAAGGCGTATAAGAAAAAGATTGAAGGCGAATCCACGATGGATGGATGAAAGACAGGTTGGAGACTGGTCTTAGAAGGATTTCAGATGGGTCCATGGTGGATCGGAGATGTTTCGAAGATAGACCGGAAGCGAGTTCAAGGCAGATTGCAGATGTATCCAATATGTATGTATCTAAGGCGAAGTCTCGGAGAGGGATCTAAAACGTATCCGAGACTGATTGGAGATGGAGCGGATATGGATCGAAGAAGTGTAGAAACTACGTTCCTAAGGTAGTGCACTATCTAAGTACAATTATACCTTCATTGTTCATGGCTTAATCAAACCCTGATGACATTAAAGTCTTACAGAAAGTATAGAAAGAGTCTTAGAAAAAACACTTTTGACTTCTGTTTTCTCCATCTATGCTTTATTTTTAAAGTGTTTTATACGGTCGTCTAGCCATTATTTATAAAAACAAAGCATTCTCTCAATATCATTTTCAATTTTATTTTCTAAATGTTCCATTCCATTTTTATTCCATCCCATTCCATTCCATTCTATTCCATTCTATTAAATACCATTCCATTCCAATCCATTTCATTTTAATTCCAATTGAATATGAAAACAAACTAACACACACACTACCGAATGAAGCCATTTAACAAAATGGCTTCTTCAAGCATTTATCATATTTATTGACAAGTAACTGGCTGAACAGAATAGAGTGCTGCAACTGGAATAGCTGTCAAAAAGTGTCGTACGTAATTTTTCTTACGCGCCCACAATGCAGCTGTACAGCTTTCTGACATTTTAGTATCGAAAATAAAAATAAAAACAAAAATAAAAATTAATAATGATAAAAAAGAAGATAAAATAGCTTTAAGTCTTTATGAATGATGGAAAAGAGTTTAATAATCACTTTAACCCACATGTAAACACTTCGTTTTGTTCGCAATTTTGAAACGTCAAAAAAGCTGCAAGCAAAAGTTAAAAGTTGGCCAACTTGTCCAGCTGCGTCTGCAGCTCCGTCTGCAGTTGCGTCGTGTTCTGTTCGTATCATTGAATTTATGTGTATTCAAAATTTTGACAGCTATTCCAGTTGCAGCTCCAGTTGCAGCTCCGTCTCCATTCTGTTCAGCCAGTCAACGTTCAGAAACGATAAACCAATTGAATTGGCGAGCGGGCAAGATGTTGTTGTCAGAACTGAATGACCGTTCATACCGTCAAAAACAAAACACAAACACAGCTTTGGATACCGTTTGCATTATGGGAAGAGTTCAGCTAGTTTAATAAATAGTCTACACGAGGCTCACCTGTAAAAGGGGCTGATGTCTACTTTGGTTAGCCCACGATCAGAAGACGAAACAGGCAGAACCACATGTAGTAAATATTGTTACCTTTGACACACAAATAGCGTATGCATGAAATGCCTTCCTGAACTGCCAACCATATGTGCCCACAGGATTTTATGCATGAGGGGTTATTAAATCATCCTCTAATCATAGACTCCGACAGAGAAAAGCCAAATATGTATTTGTCAAAAGTTCATGGTAAAAGATTAAAATGTGTATGTTGGTAGCATGGCATTTTTCAGAGCCTGTGGGGGGTAAATGCTCCCCTTGCCCCCCTCTGGCGGCCTATGCTGCCAATCTCTTCAAACTTTAAATACATATAACCATTTTCTTATTAAAACAAAATAGGTATGTACCTAATTAGAAAAAAAATATATTTTGTTAGAACTTCAAGAGTTAGTCCCAAATCTGGGTTGACAGACTGGGCTATTTATCATAAATTGGGCTATCTTTCTCCTAGATTTCCGACAAGTATTTGAAAAAAGTCCAATTTCATAAAACTTAAGAAAATTCGTTACATATGTAAGTCCAATAAATATTTAAATTCGTCCAGATTTTTCCTCAGAAATTATTCAAAAAAAAAAAAAACAAGAAGAACGTAGATTGTATAAATATTTCTAGATTTTTGAAACCAAGAATTCTGCAATTGGGCTACATAAGTGCTTCTTGGCCTGGCAACCCTGGTCCAAATAGACCCCATATCAAATTTATGTTCTATTTCCAGTAAAAATTCCCAGAAAATTCCTAAAAATTTCAGTGATCGTAAAAATATTTAAAAAAAACGAATAGAAAATTGAATTTTGTTCACTGACCAGTAAACCCAAAGCGAACAAAATTAAAATAAAACACAAATTATGAGAGTTCAAAGATGCTTCCATGACGTAAAGGAGGGTTTAGAGTTTTTTGTTACCTATAGTTCCTGTTCACTAACAGCTCTGAATTTTTTTGTTGTTGGTTCCTCTTTGCAAATTTTGAATCGAAAGCTTTTGGAATAGAAGAACCAAGAAGTGAAAATGAAGTGCAAAAGGAGTACCTACTCCCTACGTCCAATCGACAACGACATTAAGTTACAAAAAAGATAATAATTGATTCTTCTCTTGAAAAGTTGCTCCTCATCCTCAGCTGAAAACTTGAATATGAGCTTAGTTTATTTTTCGCACATTCATTAATAAGACAGGTACAAAAATTGTATTGTCCTTCTAAAAGTCATGGCAACAACAACAACACCTTTAGTTAAGTTATTCCCAAACTTTTGTACCTTCATGAAAAAATGTTTTTAAATTGAGCTTCTTCACCCTCTTCTTCTTAATTATTCATAAAAGTTTCAAAGAAAGTAGCCAAATGAACTTAACTTCTTTTCAAACCATTTATATATGAATGTTGGTCAAAAAGCAGGACCATTATTTTTTCTAGAGGAAAGCCAGGTGAAACTTATTGCTTTTACGAAGTGACAAGATAATTTTCTCTTTTTTTTTTTTTTTGTGACATTACCCTTTATTGGGTTTTGTATTATAATTTTTGTTGAATCATGAATTTTTTTTTTTTTTAAGATTTACTTTTTTAACTTTGTGTTAAAAAAGTGAAATTAAAAACTACGCACATTTAAAATTCTTTTATTTTGACAGTTGTTGTTGAAGAATCTGTCTTATGAAGAAATTTCTGTGTGTATGCACAATTTATTTTCATATTCGCTTTTGAAATAACGGAGCGCAGGGAATTTCTTGAGAAATCATTTAAATTTAACTTAGTGAATAAACGTACATTACATATTCATACATTATAAATATGTACATACTAGCATATTACAATACTCCATGTTCCTGCATGTAAGCCCCCACCCACACCTACATTACTTTATTCTTTTGAAAAAGTTTAAAAGGAAAAATAAATTTCAAAACTAAGGGCATACAAAAGTACATCTACAGCTTGTGCCAGGGGAATTTGAATATTTACTTTATCCTTATTTCTCATTTTGGCGGTCCTGGATGCTTAATAATAATCATCCTGCCTTGGATTATTTTTTTTTGCTTCCAATTTACTCGTTACTATTAATATGCCGCCTGCTAAAATTCTGAAATAATTATAATTCAAATGAAATTGAAAAGAATTTAAATTCTGCTGGTGTTGAATGAATTAATCTGCTTATGCCTCAATAGAAACAGTTAAATGAACATTAGCTTTGTGTTCAGCTTTTTTGCTTCAATTATGAAAGGGATAATGTCTTTTTCTCAGTATGGGTAGGGTACCTCTACCTTCTACCTTCATATTTGATTGCATAATTATATTTTACATTCCTTTGTTTATGATTCACAAAAGGATGCATTTTTTCTTTTTTCTTAAAGAAGAATTTTATGTTTGTTTGAAAAGGGTATTTAATTTATAATGGCGGTTTAATAAAAGAGTTTTTAGAGTGAATTAAGTTAAGAGAAGCTTCTGCCTTATTATTTATGGTGATTTGTTTTCTTTGAATGTATATTTGAATGAAAAAAAAAGGTAACAACTTGGTTGAACGAAAATGCTCTTGTTTTTCTAACTTTCTTGCATGAAGCCCGAAAAAGATTATTTAAGTATTTCTAAAATTGTTAGTGTAGTAAATCGTGGTTCCCCGTGGAAACCCTTCGAGTTAATTTTGTTTTTCACTTTTTGTTTAAACCGCAAATACAACCAAATTAACCCTTGCGCTTTTGAGAGAATGATCACACTGGCCACTTTTAAATATGTTTAGTTACTCGGCAACTAGGCCAAATTTAACAATCTTACACTTAAAACTTTTTTTCAAAATTATATTTCAACTGTTTTAAAAACAATTTGTAAAAAAATTAAGTTGTGCAAATGACTTAAAGGAACTGTTATTTTATATTTTTCTTATGAATTTACAATGATAAGAGACAACACAATCTGTTTAGTATCATTTCTTACGTTTGCGAAATAACTGTAATTGTAAAAATGATTTGCAAACACATCTCAAAACAAGAAGCTTCAAAATGATTTTCGTTTGATTTCAATACTACCATTGAGTTTCTATACATAGAGGAATCAAGATAGTTTTAAAACCTTCCTCAAAGGTGGCGCAAGTGTCTTCACTTTCAACTTTATGAGTGGAAATAAGAATTTGTTTTCGTTATTCCTTGTTTTCACTCATTTGTTGGAAGGGCGAGCGAAATGTTTGATTTTGAGGAGAATGATGATGAACGTAGTTTGTGCGTTGTTTTTTTTTTATTTTTTTTTTATATTTTCATGATTGAAAGCAGAAAATATCTGCAGCGGGAATAATGACTTTAAACTAATCGGAGTTGGGTATCTAACTTTAATTATTATGTATTTTAAAAGTAGGTAGGATAGGTAGGTATGTAAGTAGGTATGAAGGTATGTAGGTATGTAGCTATGTAGGTGTGTAAGTATGTAGGTATGTAGATAGATATGAAGGAATACTTTTTTAATGTGAATCTGTGTGATATTTGTTTTATTTAGGTTTGTAGTTAGTTCATTTCCTTTAAATGTAGTATAAATATTTAAATGCATCCTCAATTTGAACAAAATAAAAACATGTATGGGTCACTGGTGCGCGGATAGATAATGAAATGAATATTTGAATTGCAATTTGCAAATTGTCATTATATGCTAAAAGATTCGTTTAAAAAGCAAGTGCGAACGCATAGTTTTCATGTAAGTAGGTAAGGTATGTAGGTACGGTAGGTACTTACATGTAAAAAAAGAATTCCATTTTTGGAAATTGGACACACAAAGATATGCATTTATAAAATTAAAATTTAAGTTAATTTTAATTGAATCGTTTATTTTGAAAAGGAGGAGACAGGTCAATTTTGGGAAGTTTTAATACCTATCAAATTTTGAAAAAGGTTATAGTTCCAGCACCACTCTTTGAAAATAAATAAACCAGAGCTAGTGGCATGGGCGCCCGCAGGATTTTGTCCAGGGGGTAGACACCAACCCAATTTGGAGATATAAAATTTTCGAAAAAAAATATTTTTTTATATGCAATATTATTAGAATTTTTGTATAAATAATTTAATCCTAGCCCGTTTAGCCAATAATGATAAAATTAAAAATCCAAAATAACGTTCGATAGGAGTTGATAGTTATCCAGCGCAAAATTATTTTATATTTAATAGTATAGACCGTACAAAATGAGATTTTTTTCCTCGGGTTTTTAACATTAATTTGTATTATTTTTTAAAATATTGTGAAGAATGTTAACAACTCGTTATAAACCAAGTTCAAAAAAATTCTTTTTGAATATACCTTTTGAGTTCTCAAAAAAAATTTGTAATATTTTTTAAAACCCAAAACAGCTTAACGACCTCCTTTACCGGTATCGAGATCATCGAAAATCATTAAATAATATTTTTTTGGGATACTACTAAGTTTTTTTATTTGTGGGGTATTTTTTTAGAATATGTGAAAAAATTGTATGGCATAGATACGTGACGCTAAAACAACATTTGGTTCTAACAAAACTAAGTGTAAAATTCAAATTTGTATAGAAGAATCAGCTATGTATTTTTTTGAAAACAAAGAATCAGAATTGAATTCGATTTCGAGAAAATTATTAAACAATTTGGAAATTCTACCCATAAAATTTCGAATTTCTTGTTTAAAATGAAAGTTTTATTTATTTCTAAAAATTAAATGCCTATTCTTAAGACTATGGTTTTTCACTACGCCATGACGCGACGATGAGTTTATTGGGCAAGCTCGTCGCCATGGCGGGCGTAGTGAAAACTTGCAATCTTAACAGGCTCTATTGATTGTGTCGTCACTCAGAAAATGAGATAGCTAGATACATTGTACAATGCACATAACATGTTCCTGTTTATACATAGAAAAGAGAATGGACCGGTTAAGCTACATATACAACTATTTATATGTTTGTGTTGTTAAAATTTCTTGTGAAAAAATAGCTGATACAAAACAATTCAAGGTATCTGAAGTTTACTGAAATTTTCAAGTAAGCTAGATAGTTTTGAAGATAGAATAATAGTCGAACGCAAGGAATGGTTCTTTGATGCACATACTTTTTTATGAAACATAATTTTAGGCAAACAACAATCCGCAATGTATCTGTCCATTTTCTTGAGAAACAATATCCGTCTCATGGATATTTGAGTTTGCCTGGAACTTTTTAAAATATCAATTTCCTATAGGTACCTTTTTATATTGGCAAATGCAAGAGGGGGCAAACCATGATCATCGAAAGAAGATGTCAAGAAAAGAGCTTCATATATTTTGGAAAGCATATCGAAAATAAGGATTTTCAGATATACAGGGTTTCCTGTAAATAATGGATAACCTTGTAACTGGTTGTAGAGGGCCTTATGAACTTTCCAGAAAAAAAATTAAGAACAAATATTTTCCCAGTGGTTACTATGTTATGATGTTTTTTCCAAAAGTTGTTAACAAGTACTACTTTCCTCAAATACGTGAAAGCTACGACCATGAATGAACAATTTTTACTATTTTTCTATTTTTGTAATATTCTAGAATAACTGTTGTAATAGATGGGTGGTAAAATTTAATAGTAGTTATTGCTTTTTTTTTATTATAATTTTTTAAAATATTTCTTTCAGGACAAACATTTATTTTCAAAAAAGTTTGACCACCTCTAATAAACTAAAATTGTATGAGAACGTGAATGGCCAATTGCTTAAAAAAGTTGTCTATTTAATGCACTTTCCAAAATGGTATAACACATGCTTGTGTATAAACAAAATAACCAAGAAAATTTGTCAATCATCTAATAAAGCTGCTTTTAACATTTTCGCAAAATGTCTTTCAAAATGTTACAATAACCTCCAAATTTAGGTTGGACGAAGATTTTCTCTTTTGATGTGTAAGGGGGTTCAGTGCAAGTATAAAACTCGATTTTGGGTTTTGAAAGTCCCACAATTTGGCCACCATATTGAAAAACGAGTTCTAAAAAGTTTTCCATGGCAACTTAAATTTTATTAGTCTTAGAAAAAAAATGTTGGTACAAATTTGTAGCAAACTCAATTCTCTTCAATTTATGTTAACATATTTTTACCCTAAAGTTATAAATAAAAAAGTTATAATCAAAAACATGAATTTTTTCAATGTTTAAATTTTGATTATAACATATGAATTTTTTCAATTTTTAGTTTTGATTATAACTTTTTTATTTATTACTTAAGGGTAAAAAGTATGTTAACATAAATTGAAGAGAATTGAATTTGCTACAAATTTGTGCCAACATTTTTTTTCTAAGACTAATAAAATTTAAGTTGCCATGGAAAACTTTTTACAACTCGTTTTTAAATATGGTGGCCAAATAGTGGGGCTTTCAACACCTTAAATCATGTTTTATACTTGCACTGAACCCCCTTACACATCAAAAGAGAAAATCTTTGTCCAACCTTAATAGGTATTTAAACGAAATTACTAACCACTCACTCATGATTTTTCTTTTTCTCTCATCCGAATCCGACCAAAGTAATTACTGCATGGTTGTTAGTGTACGACACATACATAGATGAAAACCCAACCTCGTAATAATTACAGCAACACAATCAAAAGAATAGGGTGGTTTACATTGCATGACAGCATCGCTTGATGGAAATGGAACAAGTATTCAAAATCTTTAAAAAATCATGCAACATTGCTTGTCAAGCGGTTGTTTCTTGCGTTCAAATGATCAAATCAAGCCATGCTGTCAAGCAATGTTGGTCCATGTGAACCCCCCTATTCAGAAAACTAAACAAGAAATCTGAAAACAACCCCCATCTCATAAAAAAAAACTCAGTTTCTATGTGCAACAGAGGCAGGCGAGGATCCGAGAATATCATCTCTTGTTGTGCTTGTGCTCATGGTCGTGATGTCGCATTGTACAAGTTTCATCTCAACTCAATTCTCTTTGGCAGCGTTTTTTTTAAAGGCTTTTTTTGCTTGAGAATTTTAGTAGGTAGAGAGATTTTTTTCTTGGTGGCAACCAAATATACTCCATTGCATGAGTATCTTTTGTGGCAAACGTCACCATCAATCTGTTATGAATTGAATTCCTTTCCTTTTTATGCACTCACGCCCTGCCTTGGATATTTGTTGTGTATATCAACTAGGGGAAGATTCACTCAGCGATCGCAGAGACCCAATCGGCAGAGACGTAGAAGATTTCTTCTTGCAATCTTGATTCCTCTATGTATAGAAACTCAATGATACTACCACAGCATCAGCTTACAGCTCTTCAAAGAACACAAAACAAAACCGACAAAAATCTTATTCCCTTAACTTTTTTGAGTTGGTAAATAGTGTATTTTTTATGATTTTTTTCTTTACTATTTATGTTGAAAACCCTTTGAAAATTGAGTGAGCTTCAGAAAACTTTTGATGTCTTGGTAATGAAATTATGAAGTTACAAAATAAAATGCACGACTGGATCGCACGTACTTGCTCCTATGTTCAAGTTGCTTGGAACTTAAGAACTTTTAAAATATGCAAATCAATATAGAACAAATATATAAATAATATAAAAAAATTTAGAAAAATATATAAAAAGCATTTAAATCGTTCTTTAAATTGTATAAACAACTAGTACAATAGCTCAAAATCAAGTATGCCATTTTATTACTTGAAAAAAATGGGAATATACATAAAAAAAATTAAAAATCCTTGGAGCGGCTTTCTTAAAAATTAATTTTTTATATATAAAATTTTAGTTATACTTTTAAAACAAAATTTTGGGATGCCAGTTTTGAGTATTTATTATTAATATATATTAACAAAATTGTTTTGAAAAAAAATCATCGTTTTCAAAATACTGAATTTTCAAAAAAAAAATGCTTAATATTTTTTAAAAACATCCAAAATTTACTTTTTTCAAAATTTTGATATGCAATATTATTTACATTTTAAAGGAGCTTTTGTATAAAAAATTTATTGAAATAGGTTGAGCCGTTAAAGAGCAAATAGAAACTCAAAAAAATCCTTATATGGCAGGTACCCTTAATAACAGTTATTGAAATTTTTTTTGTATACTAAAAAGTACACCATATAAATAATAACACTCTGATTTTTTTTATCAACATTTTTGGAGCCGTTATCGAGATAAATTAGCTTTTTCTTACGGTTGTATGGCAAGTACCGTTATTTTTATTGATTGATATCCACTTACGTACTAGCATAGACATGCAGCTACTATCAACTGCTCAACATGCTGACTGCAAAGGGAATTCGGTGGAAACTGCCTTACATACTCTAGCTCAATCCATCGAATATTCCCTCCATCATAAAGAGTACACCATGGTTGCTTTCTTATATAGAAGGCACTTTTAAAAATATCGACACATCTGCAATCGCATGTGCACTGACATCCCTGAAGGTAGATGGTTCGCTTGGTGAATTGATTAACCAAATGCTGACTAGCAGGGTCATCAACTCAAAACTAGGCGGCTTTTCTGCTAGAAGGTCTGTCAGTAGAGGTATGCCACAAGGCGGGGTCCTATCTCACCTTCTCTGGTAAATGAGCTGCTAACATGCCTGAAAGCGGAGGGCTACAGAGTGATTGCCTATGCGGACGATTTTGCAATTACCGTATCAGGAAAGCATCCTAATACCTTAAAAGAACTCTTACAAAATACTTTGAATATGCTAACCAATTGGGCGGACTGGTGTGGTCTCGGAGTCAACCCTCATAAAACAGAACTTGTTTTATTCTCCAGGATATATAATATTAATCATGTAGATCCTCCTTCTATAAAAGGTATTCCATTAACTTTTACTGATCAAGCGAAATATTTGGGTCTTATTTTAGATAAAAAATTAAGTTGGAAACCTAATATACAAGAAATAGTTAAAAAGGCCACAGTGGCACTCTTCTCATGCAAAAAAGCCGTTGGGAATAAATGGGGCCTTCAACCTCGTATTACTCATTGGCTATATACCTCAGTGATTAGACCAATTCTCACTTATGGTGTTGCAGTATGGTGCACTGCTCTAGATAAAGCGGTAAACTTCGACAAAATACAACGCTCGTCTTGTTTATGTATAAGTGGTGCGCTTCGTACGACACCCTCTGCCGCTCTAGACGTTCTGCGATATCAGACGCCCCTCGCTATTTTTAGCAAACAGGTTGCTGCAAATACGGCCATACGCCTACAAGCTTCCTCGCAATGGACCAACAATAGTATTGGCCATTCCACCATTCTGAATTTATTCAGATCACTACCTAGTCATATTGACTACACCATCCCAAAACCACAATTCGGTTCAAACTTTCAAGTCACCATTTTCCTTCTAGAACCCTCTGGGAGGATACGGCGTCCTTGGATGATGAATCGGTCCATCTACACAGACGGAGCGAAAACTGATGAGGGGGTGGGTGACGGTGTGTACTCAGAAAGACTAAAATTAAGTCTCTCATTCCGTCTTCCTAATCATTGTAGCGTGTTCCAGGCGGAACTTATGGCGATTAAAGAAGCCTTATCTTGGCTGAAGGAAAACGTGATATCAACTACAGATATCCGAATCTTCTCGGATAGTCAAGCAACTATCAAATCCCTGGAATCGGTCTCGACTAACTCTATAACAGCCCTTATTTGCCGTTCATCTCTGCAGGAGATGGCGCAGCAGTTTAACATTCACCTGTGTTGGGTGCCGGGGCATAGGGACATCCCAGGTAATTGTAAGGCCGATGAGCAACGCGTCTTGGCATGTTTTCTAATGATTTTTGCAGAAGCTGTTTGGATGAGAAAGAGATAGAATCAATCCCTCACCTCCTATCCACGTGCCCTGCTCTATCTCATAGACGAAGAATTCACCTTGGTGATTTTTACTTCAATGATCCTAGTGATCTATCAGACTTAGACATAGGCAGTCTTTTACGCTTCATAAGAAGCTCCATTGGCTCACCGAGGAAAAGGGTTTCATAGATTCATGTGGTGTCACAATGGATCAACTCATGATCTAAGTGTGTCAGTCTTCACGACTGGCAGCCTTACCTACCTAACCGTCATTTTTGGAGCTAAAAAAAAAAATTCAAATTCCCCTCTGGAGAGTTACAAAAAACCTTGAATTCAAAACTTGAAGAAAATCGCTTCAGTGATTTAGGCTGTAGGTAGAGGTACAGACAGACAGACAGAATTGTGCCACCCACTTTTTTGGTGTTCTCTATCATCGTAATGTTATGTTTGATTGTTATCTCAAAATTTTTTTTTGCACGAATCCAAAACTTGCCCTATAGTACCTATGTATATCGCAAGTAAAAATAATGAGATTTTCAATAGATTCATGAATTGAAGGTTATAAACCATGAGAATCAGGATAAATCATGAGGTTCAGCAGTACTGGTATCCCGCTGTTATCACCGCAACAACATCATCTGCGCAGCCAACTAGGAAGGAATCATCAGGCATCTCCATATAGAGAATTTCGTCGTAGAAAATATTTCAAAAATCAGGTCCAAGGATAGATCCTAGCGCTGCTCGGGCTGTAATATCCTTTCTTCTCAGTCCAACTGTTTTTGGTATAGACTAAATTGCGGCCTCAGAGATATCCTTTTAACATCCGCAAAATATACTCTGGGATCTCACTGAGTTGAATGCGTTTCGGACATCCAGTAATACAATTTTCCTGGTGAGGTATGGTTTTCTTGTTGGGCGGCCACGGCAGCCCTAACAACTTCTTCTTTGCTCCTATTGTAGAGCAGCCTTTCCTGAATCCAAAATGTCTTTCAGACTAGTTTCCTCTTCATTATTTCGCGGCTATTATAGGCATGGCTGCAATAGTTTCTCTAGAACTTCTCCTATTGTATCCAGCATGTACAGAGGCCTGTATTCAGATGGGGAGTTCAGGTGTCCGTTATTTTAACTAATTAGTACAAGTCGTTGCTTTTTTCAGCGTTCGGGAGGTACGGGAGCTTGTTTTTATTAAGCGGATCTTCTATATCTGGGAATGGACTCGTAGAGGTATCAGGTGGTCTGATGGGATGAACCGGGAACAGCGTGTCCACAATATGGTTCATATTTTCAGGAGTAATGGGTTGGTAAATTTTAGAAAAGAGATGGGGTAAGGTTTTTATTAAAAAAGTTGTTCAATTAAATGAAGGGGGGCAGAAAAATTATTTTAGTAATGGAATATGGCAAATTAATTGTTCTTCTTTAAAGTTATGAAATTCAAGCCGGGAATCATTTTTTTTTTTTAATTAAAAACTGGATGTAAATACTTCGAATTAAATTTTAAGAAACTTCATCCATTTTTTTTTTTAAGTCTCAATAACAACCCAAGTTTCAGAGTGCGATTCTTATTCGTTTAGAAAATACTACATAATTTGAAGTTAGTAGCTCCAATGCAAAAAAAAAAAATGTTTTGTATAGAAAACCGGATATAAGCAATTTAATTTTAATTTTGGGTAATTCAGATCATTTTGACCTATTATGTTTTATGTTTTCTAAACAAAATAAATCGAATTGCCCACTCTGGGAAACCCATGCAATTCTATTTTCTTAACACCATTTTGAAGTTTAAGGAAAAATGAAACATTATCCCCGGGCTAAATTTTGAACATTATGAAGATGAACTTTATGTGAATTTTATTTCATGAATATCTGCGAGAAATCACGTCAAAGTCGTTCACTTTATAACTGCTTGTATCTAAAAAAAAAACGTTTAAATTTACCAAAAAACTTTTTCTTTTAACTCTGAACAAATTTATCTACAAACTTTTGTTGTATCTAAATCCCTTAGGACTCTGTCTCCGATACATAACGTAAATAGACAGGCTCAAGTTAATCGTCTTGAATGATGTACGAAGTAAGTATAGTCATCACTTTGAGTATAGTTACTTGTCAAACATGATAAAAACCTCTTTACAACAAGACGTAAACAAATATTTCTTGAAGCCGAAAATAATAAGAAAAAAAATGTACAACCCATTATAAAGCTCTTTCAATCTGTGTATCTCTACTCTATACAACATTTATTCTACATATAATATAGGGTTATCCAATAAAAGGTGTCGATTTGAATTTGTCACGCAGGAGTTGTGACCCAAGCAACACAAAAACTCTTGCAGAGTTCTTGAAATAAATTTATCAGCTCTTAATGGCATCTTAGTTCAGTCTTCTTGATACCATTGCACTTAATAAGCACTTTATGAACTCCTAAAAAGATAATTTAAAGCCAATACTTATAAATACATCTTAAAAACACCTTATAGACATCTTTTTCAAGTTATTTTTTCATATCTCTTTATGAAACTTCTTCAAAACCTTCTTAATTCCTTAAAAATAAGAGTATTTTAAGAGTTTACTAGCTTCCTCTCTCAAAGACATCTTATAGACCTCTTTTTGAAGTAATTTTTCCATATCTCTTTATGAAACTTCTTCAAAACCTCTTTAACTCTTTAAAAATAAGAGTATCTTAAGAGTTTACTAGCTTGCTCTCTCAAGACATCTTGAAGACATCTTATCGACCTCTTTTTGAAGTTATTTTTTCATATCTTTTTACGAAACTTCTTCAAAACCTCTTTAACTCCTTAAAAATAAGAGTATTTTAAGAGTTTACTAGCGTCCTCTCTCAAAGACATCTTGAAGAGGTCTTCCAGATATCTTTAAAGACATTGTTGCACTGATTTCTTATCTGTCAACTTGAAGTTATGTTTCTGTATAGCGAAATGAAATCTCACTATAAGAAGTTACATATGTATATCTTTTAAAAATGTTGAATATAAGAAACTGTTGGGATAAATGGAAAAAAAACTGCCATTAATTTATTCTTGGAAGCAACCTAAGTTCAATCATATTTCCTGCACCATAATCTTATCAGTTTATAAAGTTCCTCTTGTCCTGCTATGCACTTGTTCAACACAGTTGTTGCCATTGATACTGGTTTGACATTTCGTTTTTTTAAGACCTAAAAAGTAATTAATGACCACTTAATGGTGTCTTATTTAGAAGTAATTAAGCGTGATTTGACTCTGGGGAAGAGTGACTATATCCAAGACGTTTTTAAGAGTTTTTTAAGAACTTTTTAAAACGTTTTGAGATTTGGAAAAAATATTAATTTATTTATGTATATTTTTTACAGGGTGTCATTAACTTTAAAAAATTAAAATATTTTTATTTAAAAGTTTAATTGATATTTGTATATTTTTTGGTTTGTTTGTCTATCTGCTACGCATGAAAGGTTATATTTTGAGACCAAATGGCTACATTATTGTTATAAGCCGCATTTTATAAAACTTTTTGATCAGATTTGTATAATAGAAAAAGCGTTTATAATATGTGAATAAGACTTTGAAAATTTTGCGAAACTCAGAAGGGTGAAAATAGCTTTAATTTTGATGTGTAATCAAAACGTGGACTTTCCTCTGTGCAACATTACGGAGTATAGCACGTTTCGTAGCGCGTATTCTCGGAATTCTGATTTGACATTTTGACACCTGTCAAACTAAAAGTGTTCCAGTGGACCCAGAACGTCAGGCGTGACATAAGGTAATATCCACCTCCTAAATCGATTAGCTTACTCCGTTTTTTGATTCCGCCGTACCAAAACTTTTGGCACATTTTGACACCTGTCAAACTAAAAGTATTCTAGTGGACCCCAAAGGTCAGGCGTGACACTAGGTAATATCCACCTCCTAAATCGATTGGTGTGCTCCGCTTTTCGATCCGCCGTATCAACAGTTTTGGCACATTTTGACACCTGCCAAATTAAAAATATTCTAGTAGACCCAGAACGTCAGACGTGACACTAGTAAGTAATATTAATCAATTGGTGTACTCTGTTTCTCGATCCGCCGTACTAAAATTCTGAACTGCAAATTTTCGGGTTTCCACTGGAGCTAAAGCGCTGGCCGTGACAGCAGGTAAGAACAAACGTTGATGTTTACACATATTAACCATGAGTCCCAGCACTCAGATAACTTTCTATCTCTTTTTTGTTTGTGACTTATGTAAATAATAAAATGCAGCTTTAGAAACAAACAAAATAAATAATTGCGTAACTATTTATATATAAGAGGCACCCTGTCGCTTACACGCCATATTTATTGATTTCAATTTCTAAAACTATTTTGTATAAAATATAATAAATGACAATTTGGGCTTAAATAATCGCAGATTCGTTTCATAATTTTGTGTAGACCTCTTAAAATAACATAATAACCCAACAAAATGCAATTAACATTTTTTTACTTCAGTAACAAGTTTTTTGTCTAGAAAGAAAATGAAAAAAAAATGTAAATATCTTTATTTTTGTAAGCGCGTGAATTTTTAGGGGGGTAGCATCTATGACTTTAAAGTAAATATGATCGCGCATGTCGCAACACATTCTAGATATGCTTCACAAAATATGTTAAGACTGTCATATTAAAATAACTAACTTGGCCGAGCTTCTTATAAATGAAATTAAAACAATTCCTTATGTTTTCACCACTCATCTTAAGTTTCATTCCATTTCATTAAAATGCAACTCAATGTTTACATGCGTGAAAGAGAAAATATTATTTATTGCCATGATGCATGCGTAAAAGAGAAAAAGTAATTTTTTTTCTCGCTTCCGCGTTTACTTTTAAAGAGATTTTAAAGACCTTTTTAAGAGGATATTTTAGATCTATTGAAAACCTCTTTAAAATATCTTGAATACGTCGTCAATACATCAACAAAAGAAGTCCTCTTTATAAGCACTTACAAAGACATTAATTAGAACTCTTCACTTCATACAATTGGCTCCGCCCCTTTGGGCCTTTTTAGGTCTTAGAGACATCTTTAAGTTATCTTGCAGTGTTGAATGCTCTTTATTTAAGAATTCTGAAAGATATCTGTAAGAGGAGAATGTGTTGCTTGGGGAGCCTGTGGTTCTTCTGCTAAAACAAATAATTTCTTGTTGGACCATATGCATACCCAAAATTCTAAAAATTTCTTCATTCTACTACAACATACATAACAGCTGGCCCCTTTTCCTATAAAAGATCTTGGGTAATCCTGGGTATGTCCTTGGCTTGTGCGAGTGTGTATCGATACATAATTAATAACCTAGTCATAGTATTTATTTACCAAAAGTTATCACTTGAATGTTGAGGGTTTAAAAATGGTACAAAATTTAAAATGGCTCGAAATTTAAAGCAGTACCTCTTGTTGGAGGACCCTATAACTCTTCTGTATGTAGGTCTTTGTGGCGCACCAAAGTAGCATGATACGAAACAAAACAACCCACACAACATTTTATCGATTGTATATGTATACATACATGAACCCAAAAATAAGGCAGTTTTTAGAGAAGAGTCGCAGAAGCGCTGTGTACATACATCAGCTAAGGGTGGTATAGATAAAAGCATGTCTAACCAATTTCAAGAGCCACATTTTAACCCTTCTTGTATCTTGTGTCAAGTTACCTAACAACAACCTTGAGACATAATTTTGGGAGTGTGAAGAAAGGTGTTTATTGAAGCCTGATTCACTATGAATTTAAATCGGTTCTTGATTTGTTTTGGTGGTCGTTGTCACGGTCGTGGGTGGTGTAGCGTGTGTCTCTTGGGTCGAACGAGGATAATTTGATATTCAATTTCATGTTTCATAAGGGAAAAAAGTTGTTTTGATATTATGAAATGATTATGACATTATCTGTCTGGCCAATTAGGTAATTGAATCTGACTGAAGCTGATTGAATGGTTTTCTTAAGGAAGTTTATTTTTGTTTCAGTTGGATGCGTGTTTTTCTTTTTAATTCTGTTTTAGGTCACCTGAGTTAAGTAAGAGAAAAAAAAGGAGATGGCAGAAAGTTTCAAAATATTTTCGATTTTTTTTTTTGTATGTTTTTGTTTGCTGTTGTATAGCTTCTAATGAACTTGTCCACCTATATACAAATGGTATAGCATTTTATTTATTTGTCTAGACAAGAAACAAGAGAATGATGATTCTGTTTTTATGTATCGAAAAGTTTTTCTTTGTCTATAAAATTCTTTCTTAAGCCAACATCCATCATCAGTTATAATAAAAGAACTTTCAGATGGACCATGAGCCATAATTCAAGTGAATTTATAGAAAGAAAAGGGTGTACCTAGTCATTTACGTATGCATCAAAATGTACATAATTAAACCACGAAGACACTAAAAAATTATGGAATTTTTATTTTTATTCAAGCAAATTCTTAGATGTGATGAATTTTTTGGTTTTGATGAAAATTAATTCATCAGGTGTTGATGGTATTTTCCTAGGCCTTTCAAAGAAAAAGGTTTTTATTATTAATGCCTTACCTAATTAACATACTTTGAAGTAATATTATACATCGGTACAATGCAAGTTTTGGAGAGGTAGGGTAGGGTAGGTAAAAATGGTGGCAAGAGCGTAACACTCGCTGTTGCCCAATTAGCGCTGGATTGCGCCGTTTTGATACCATAACTCGTTTGACCTGTGTATGAAAGTAGATAAAAGCGTTCCTTGCTTTGAAATAGGACGGCTGTGGAGTATGGTTAATGTATCTTGTGAGTTGGGGTCATAGGACACTCACTCGATCGGATCGCATCTCGCCCGAGCTTGCCACATTATGCCGAGCTCGGCAGGTTGTAGAGTAGCAACGAAGCGATCGATCAGATCATGTGGTCATCATTGCCATTGAGCATCATGAAGCTCCTCAGAAACCCGGGTTCCGATTACTCGCGGACTTTGGATCTGGGGGGGAACATGATGCAGAACGCAACAGATTTCTGTCTCAGAACCATTTCGTGGCGTTAAGAAAAGAGATCAAGTCTTTGATCTTCATTTCGGAAAGTTCGTTTAAGTCGTCAAAAAAAGCCATTCCAAACGATTGTGCTCTCATTCTGGCTAGAGCTGGACATTTACAGAGAAAATGTAGGACTGTTTCCTTTTCTTGCTGGTCTCCACAACTGCGACAGTGAGTATTGTAAGGAATACCCAGCCTCGCCGCATGTTCTCCAATTGGCCAGTGTCCAGTGCAGGTTGCTACGACCCTGGCTATGTCCCGCCTGGGTCTACATATGAGATCAATTGTTCGGGATTTATTTAAGGCGGGCCAGATCGTTCTGGATATTTTGCAGTTGGTCAAACTGCTCCACCTACGGTTAGATTCCCTAAGGAAAATTGACAATATATTGCCCTTCACAACTCCAAGGGGAATGTAGACTCTTTCCGCAAGTGAGATGTGAAGGGCTGATCCTTGCCTGGCTAGTTCATCTGCCCGTTCATTACCCTCAATGCCACTGTGACCAGGAACCCAGATAAGAGTGACCTTGAGGTTAATGTTTAGACTTGCGAGCTCATCTCGGCATTGTTGGACCAATTTAGAGGATGATGTAGCCGAATCAATGGCTTTAACAGCCGCCTGACTGTCTGTAAGGATGGCTGTATTACGATTTTGGTTTGGATCTGCTTTTAGCATCTTGCAAGCCTCCCTGATTGCCAGTATTTCAGCTTGAAATACACTAGCGAAATTCGGTAGCCGAAATGACTTGGAGATGTTGAGAGACTCAGAGAAGACTCCTGAGCCAACACCGCACTCCATCTTTGAGCCATCAGTATAGATAGTTGTGTCGAAGTCTCTCGTCACGGCGTCATCATCCCAGTCCCCTCTGGATGGGAATAAGACTTTAAAATCTTTACTGAGGCTCATTGTAGGAGCGCGGTAGTCAGTGGGAGTCGAAAGTATATCAGCGGGAATCAAATTTGTGATATTGCTGTGACCATAAGGTTTAGCAACCCAAGAGTTTGATTCTTTAAGTCTTAGGGCGCTGCAAGATACTAGATATTTTATGTGTAGATCAAGTGGTAGAAGGTGCAGAAAAACGCTTAAGGCATCCGTTGGGCAAGATCGAAGAGCCCCTGTGGTACCAACACTAGCTGTTCTTTGAACCTTTTTTAGTTTGTCGATGTTATATGTCTTATTTAGTGCGGGCCACCAGACAATCGAACCATATGTTAGAATCGGCCGTACCACTGCAGTATACGTCCATAAGATCATCTTTGATTGAAGGCCCCAGTTTTTACCGAAGGTTTTGCTACAGGCGTAGAAAGCTATGCAGGCCTTCCTGACTCGTTCTTCGATGTTTAATTTCCAGTTTAACTTAGGGTCTAGGATGACACCTAGATATTTTGCACTGGTTGATAGTGAGAGTGTTTGGCCGTTAAGTTGGGGTGGAGTGAAGGGTTGTATCTTAGTTTTGGTAGTAAAAAGCATCAGTTCAGTTTTGCTCTGGTTGACTCCTAGACCACAACTCGTAGCCCAGTTGCTAACTTTTCTCAAAGCCATCTCTGTGATTTCGCTTATCACAGGAGTAAACTTCCCTGACACTAATAATACCAAGTCGTCCGCATACGCAACCGCCTTCACACCACATCTCTCCAGTTTAAAGAGGATTTTGTTCATGACTAAAAGCCATAGAAGTGGTGACAGAACACCGCCCTGGGGTGTTCCTCTCCTGACGTGTTTTGTCGAGTTTGCATTACCTAACGTGCCATGAATCTTTCTATCTTTGAGCATGGATATTATCCATTCTCTGATGTAGTCCTCTACACCAAAGTCAACGAGTGCCTCAAGAATAGATTCGGTTAGCACATTGTTGAAAGCCCCTTCTACATCTAAGAATGTAGCGAGGGTATATTCTTTGAAGTTGATGGTTTTCTCAATTGTACGCACTACCTCATGAAGGGCCGTCTCGGTCGACTTACCTTTGAGATATGCATGTTGAGAGTTTACTAGAGGACATTCCACAAGTATGTCTCTAATATGTGTGTCTAGAATACGCTCTAGAGTTTTAAGTACAAAAGAGGTTAGGCTAATTGGACGAAAATCCTTCGCGGATTCGTGTCCTCGCTTGCCTACTTTTGGAATAAAAACCACTTTTACATGTCTCCAAGACTCTGGCACATGGTTGAGAAGGAGGCATCCTTTAAAAATCATCTCTAGCCGTGGGACTACCAAATCTTGTAGCTTTTGAAGCATGATTGGCAGAATTCCATCTCGGCCTGGAGATTTATACGGGGAGAAAGTATTAATAGCCCAGGCTATTCTTTCTTTAGTTATAACGGTATTGATATGCTCTACACGAGCTAAAGGTAAATTATAAGTTCTATGCGTTTCGGGGTTGCTATTCTCGCAGCCCGGAAAGTGTGTCGTCATCAGCAGTTCTAAGGACTCCGTCGGAGAAACTGTCCAAGATCCATCAGGCTTTTTCAAGAACGAAGGATTACAATGCTCCTTAGAAAGAACTTTGCTAAGCCTTGCGGAATCTTTTAAGCTCTCAATAGAATGGCAGTAATCTCTCCAACCAAGTTTCTTCGCTGATGCGAGAGCACGCTTGTAGACTTTCAAACAGTCTTTATAAGGTTGGTAAAACTTGTGTCTGTGGCAGATATTGAAGATCTTCCTAGTCATTTTTCTCAGACTAGACAGGTCTTCATTCCACCATGGAGGAAGGGTTTTACGGCTATATTTAACTGGGCAAGAGACCTTAAAAGCAGTGTTCATAGACACTTCAATGGTTTTCACCATTGATTCTAGATCTATAACTGATTCTGGACTCAGATTCGGTATATTGCGCAGTTTGGAATTTACGATTTGGCTGAACTTCTTCCAGTCAATTCTTTTCGGGTTTCTATAGGGAGCAGGGGTTTCAGACTCGAAATTAATATTGAAGAGGATCCATCTGTGATCCGAAAAGGAATTAAGAGGGGATACTCTCCAATTCTCCACTGATAGCTTAAAGCTATTATTAATGACGGTAATATCAAGTATGTCCTCCCACCCTTCGTAGCTATCCGAGCTCGGAAAGACAAAAGTAGGAGTAGTACCTCTGTTACATACAGTTAAGTTGTTTTCAATAATAAAATTAAAAAGAGACTCACCTCGTTCATTAATCTCCGAACTACCCCAGAGAGTATGTCGTGCGTTAGCATCACATCCAATCAGGAGGTTTGTCCCTTTTGTGTTGACCTCGGATGAAAGCGTGCGCCACTCTTCCGGCGGTGACAGCCTGTCGTGCGCCGAGTACGCTGAGGCCACCAGTAAGCCGTCTGCATTTTTATCGTCCAATCTGACGACTGTCAGATCGGAAGTGCTAAGGTTAGGACACAAAAAAGCTTTTTAGTGTTTTTTAGCTAAAATACAAGTTCGAGGCTTACCTTGGTCTTGGTTTGTGGTTTTGTAGAACAGATCATACTGGCTGTCTTGGAGACCTCTCACTCTACGGCCGTTAACCCACGGTTCTTGTATGATGCCGACGTCAATGTTCTCCTCACTCAGGAAAACCCTCAGATTATCTGATGCACATTTCGAGTGCTTCAGATTAATCTGAATGACCCTCAGCATCGCGTTTTTAATTTTGATGGAATTCTGCACAATCAGGGCCCGGCGGCTCGCTGGGGACCTTGACTCCATCGATGACATCGTCGAACTCGACATTGTCATCAACTTTGTCGGGGTCAGTACCCTGACTGGGCAGAATTTTGACTTTGGCAAACCTGATGCCAAAGCGGAGTTTGAAGTCAGCCTTAAGTTCTCCTACACTTTCTTCGCTAATCTTCAGAAGATAAGAAGCGCTGTTCTTCTGCGGTTCCTCAGTCTTGATGACTGCCCAGTCCCGCATCGGAATTAACGGATTTAGCCTCTGAAGACCGCGGATCAGCTCCTGTCCGCTTGGCTTAATGCTCATGAGGGGCAACCAGATACGCGCCTTTGGTTGTCTAGGGATATCCTTAGCTGGGATGAGCTTGAGCCTCAAGCCATCCCAGTGATTGCTAATCTTAGCAATGCAGCTACTAAGGAAATCCCTAGAGAACAAGTCCGCGCATTTGATAACCCTGTGTCCCCTGAGCATCTCACCAGAGTCAAAACTAGGGTAGGGTCCCTCGCTTGCCGTCACGGTGTAGGAAAACACCATCTCCGAGAGCTTGGCCTCGATGGAGTTCCACACTTCCAGCAGACCTCTGCTGTTGGTGGAGAGCTCATCCACAACCGATACTTGGAGGTCATCTCTGACGACCTCACTTAAAGTACGCGGTTGCGCTGCTCTGGGAGGTGGCACTTTCTTTTTCTGGCCATCAAACTTACTCCTTTTCGGAGGTTGGTTGGTCTCGTCTCGAGACCTATTTCGTTTGACAGCTTTTTCCTGGGTTGACTTTTCTTGCGTAGCCAGAAAACTGTTGTATTCTTCAACAATCTTCTGGTACTTGATTTTATCAGCTAGGTCTCTCTCAAGAATAGTCCCAGCTTCCTCATTCCTGGCAATCTTGTCAAGAATGAAGGTAGCCTTCCGGAACTGGAACTTGAGAAGAGTACCCGCCGATTTCTTTTTACTACGCCGTACAGCGCTGCTTTGGCTGGCATTGCTGCACGAAGGCTCTGGTTCGGAATTGATGGTCGGTCGGGGCACAGGTGTACTATGGCTGGTACTACCAGTGCTCCCTGGGTTTGCAGGTTTCCCTACGATGGTCTCCTGACTGGAGGCCAAAAGTTCATCCTCAGTGTCAGCGGATGGTAAGTTCGTCATGTCTAAGTCGTCCATTGTTGTTAAAAAAATAAATGAAGGTCCCACGAGTAGGTCGGAAAAGATGGTCAGCCCCGGCAGAGCCGATATACCGGGGTAAGGCAGTCTAAGACGGACCCTGCCAAGGCGCCCGAATGAGCTCGTTAGTGACTGGTTTGCCCCCCAGCCTTCCATTTCTTCGGCACGGATTATGAAAATCGCTCACACCACCACTGAAAATTAGGGACTCGCATCTATGGTCAGATCGAATTGCTGAGGGTTGAACTATTGAGGAGTAAAGGAACACCTCAACAGTTCGACCTGACCTTAGCTGATCCCCAATCTTGTCAAAGCACAAGATCAACTGTGGTGATCATTACCGCCCGGCACCCACTTGGAGGGTTTGATGCGAGATTTTTGCCAGTTTTGGAGAAGGTTTGAAGTTATTTTTATCATCAAAACTGAAATAAAAGAAAAAAACATTTAAAAATTCGCTCAGACCAATAAATCTAATACATATTTTCTTTTTACTATAAAGACTTTGAGAAAGGTAATTTACAACTTTATAAAATAAGAAATATTTATAAAAACACTAAAGACACATCTTAAGAGATCTACCTGTATAGAAATCATCATCGTAGAGGGATACCATGTCCACATGCGGATACAATGCGGATACCACGCAGATACCACGTGGGTACAACGTAGATACCATGCGCATAAAATAGAGATACCATAAGGATACCATGCGGATACCATGTGGACACCAAACGGATACCATGCTTATACCAAGCGGATTCCATGAGGATACTACGCCTACGTCATGTGGACAGCATGCGAATACTATGCGGATACCACGTGGATAACATGCGACCATGCGGATACAATGCGGATACCACGTGGATACCATGCAAATACCACGTGGATACCACTCAGATACCAAGGGGATACAATGCAATTCAACGCAGATACCATGCGGATACAACGAGGATACCACGCGGACACCATGCGGATACCATAAGGATACCATGCGGATACTATGTGGGCACCAAACGGATACCGTGCGCATACCAAGCGGATTCCATGAAGACACTACGCGTAAATCATGCGGATATCACGTGGATACTATGCGGATACCACGGGGATAACAGGCGTATACCATGCAGATACAACGCGGATACTACGCGGATACCATGCGGATACCATGCGGACATCATGTGGATACCATAAGGATACAATGCGGATACCATACGCATAGCAAGTGCATTCCATGGGAATACTTAGTGTAAATCATGCCGATATCACGTGGATAAAACGCGGATAGCATGCGTGTACCATGCGGATACAACGCGGATACCATAAGGATAACATGCGTATACCATGTGGGCACCAAACGGATACCATGCGCATATCAAGTGGATTCCATGAGGATACTACGCGTTAATCATGCGGGTATCACGCGGATACTATGCGGATACCACGTGGATAACATGCGTATACCATGCGGATAAAACGTGGATATCACGTGAATATTATGCAGATACCACGTGGGTACCACTCTCCACCACCAAGGGGATAACATGCAATTCAACGCAGATACCATGCGGATACAACGAGGATACCATGTGGACACCACGCAGATACCATAAGGATACAATGAGGATACCATGCGCATACCAAGCGGGTTCCATGAGGATACTACGTGTAAATCATGTGGATATCACGCGGATAAAATGCGGATAAAATGGGTATACCATGCGAATACCACGTGGATAATATGCGTATACCATGCGGATACAATGCGGATACAACGCAGATACTATGTGGATACCACGGGGATAATGCGGACTCCACACGGATACCACGCGGCCCATGCAACACGGATACTATGCAGATACCATGCGGATACCATGCGAGTTAGATGCGTATACCACTCGAACACAACTCGGATACCACGCGGATAACACGCACATACCAAGCCATGCAACACGGATGCTATGCGGATACCATGCGGGAACCCCACGTATACCTTGCGGATACAACGCCGATACCATGCGGATACTATGTGGCATCAGCATAAAAATAACTTAATATGCTATTGAGAGCCAAAAAAGTCATTTTAAGTAACTGAACTGCAGCCACATATCGGACCAAGCTTGACCACTTTTCACCTTTTTTTTACAAAAACGTTCATTAACTTTTATAAATGTCGATTTTTACAAATGTGGGTTTTAAAAATCTAAATTTTTAAAATGTCGACAATGATCGACAGTCGCCAGTGAATAGTAATAATAATATAACAACAATTTACAAGGCAAACTTCAACTTAAAATTTTTCTATATTTGAGTTTGTTAATAGTTTGTTGTTGTTTATTTCTATTTTTCTTATTCAATTTCAAATATTTTAAAATTCCTTAAGTAGGTTATTATCAGTCCTGGAAAGACAGCACATATGAGATGCGACCCAATGCCAAATTCAATTTATGTCTGGAATCGATAGATAACTTCAGATGACTCCAATATTATTTGTACTACTTTCATTTTATTTTCAAGTTTTTATTTTTACTATTTTATAATATGTGTGCCATTTTGTCAGTTAGTTCTCTAATAAATGTTTACAGCTGTCAACTATCAAACCAAGAAAATAAATTGAGTACGTGGTACAGCAGCTGCAATGCGGAGAGATATAATATTGAGAGACAGGGCAAACCGAATGTGAATTAAATATAAGGAGCCATTATTGTTGACGAAGAACTTTTCCGAAGTAACTTGCTTAGCTTGTTATGTGTTTTATGTTTATGTTTAATGTTTTAGTTTTGTTGACAAAACTTTAAGAAGTACTCGAAAGAGATTAAAGTTATATTTATTTTAAACAACTTATAGCCTATTGAATAGACCGGAAAATGAGGGGTATAAAGGAACAATTACGTGCAAGGGCTTTTATTATTGAATATGTTTGTTTGGCCCATAAGCATGCTTAAAACCGAAAATGCTACTAAATTCACCCATGTGTTTCTGAGAGAATGGTCACACTGGCCACTTTTCAGTATTTTTGGTATAACTCAAAAACTAAGCCGAATTTAACAATTTTACACATAATACCTTTTGTTCAAAATTAAATTTTCTATTGGAATGGATAGTTCAAAAAATTTTACAAAAAAATTTAAGCAGGAAAAGTTAAGTTATGAGATGAAAGTCAAAATTAATTTTCGCATGATTAGTTTACAGTTTCATGCAAAAAAAAACACATTGCTGTCATGGAATGTCATGCAAAACAATGGACCGGCAATTGTTTTGCATGCGAAAAAAGTGTGGTGAATAAAATATTTTTTTTGGATGGTCGGTTTACACTTCCAAAAAAATTTGTTTTCACCTTTATTAGCATGCAAATAGTTTTTGCATCCAAAAATAATTACTTTCCATTTTTAGGCCTATAGTTTATTAATTAAGGGTAAATTAATGACTCAATGGGTGGCTTAGGCCAACGCAAACGTTTTTTGGCTTGAATATTATTCAATTTGGTGCACAGAATAGATTGAAAGTCGTTTTGAAAATTTTGATATTTTTTTCGCATGGGAACTGTAAACTATGCTTAAATTGAAATGATGATATGAAGAAATAGAGGAAATCATTCACAGAAGTCATCCAAAAAAATCAACAGGCCCGGACAATATCTCCAACTTCGTCCTGAAGAGACTGCCGCATTCGGTGATGATCTTCTAAGCAATTATCCTCAACAATTGTGTCAACAACTGTTACTTTCCCACCAAATGGAAAACAACCAAAATTGTGGCTATACCAAAAAAGAACAACAACAAAGACGTCTCTGGATACAGGCCTATATCACTTCTGTGCAACATGAGGAAGATACACGAGGAGCTGATACTCAGACGACTTAAATCATTCTGCAGCGACAATCGCATAATCTCGGATATGCAGTTTTGATTCCGGGAACATCACTCAACGCTTCGTCCACTTCTAAAGCTCCAGCATAATGTCGCCCTCTCCCTAAAAAGTCATCAAGTCACTGTCAAATGCTTTCTCGATATCGAAAAAGTATTTGACAGCGTATGGATACAGGGACTTGTTCACAAACTTTTCCTACTCAGATTTCCACATTCACTAATTAAAATTGTTTACAATTTCCTGCATTCCAGGTCATTCTTCGTTCAAATAGGAAGATGCCAATCAACAACGAGGACATCCAGAGCCGGAGTTTCTCAAGGATCTAAATTATGACCATTCCTCTTCAACATATATACTTCAGATCAGCCACAGCCAGAATACGCCCAGAATCTCCTGTTTGCCGACGACTCCCTCATGTACGCCAAGTCCATGTCACCGATATTCGCAGCTAGAACAGTTGAAGCCCACATCAGACTACTATACGAGTACTACCATCGCTTGGGCTTCCAAATCAATTCGGCCAAATCCGAACTGATCTGTTTCAGACGACCAAGTAGCTCAGGAAGAAGAAGAGGACGCTCAGCCACCAAACACCAAGATCACCCTTCCCGATGGAACTCAACTGTCAGCAAGAAATAACGTAAAATACCTGGACACACAGTTCAACGAGTTATACCGTTTCAATCCCCACACAGCAGCTGTATTTAGAAAAGCCAACTTCGCCTTCCATCGCATCCATCCGCTAATGGGAAAACAGAACGGACTAAGCAAAAAGTCGAAGCTTCTTCTATACTAGCAGCTCACCAGGCCAGTCATCACCTACTGCTTTCCCATCTGGTACACCACGACAAAATCACACATGAAGAAGCTGGCAATATTCGAGAGGTAGATTTTGCGGATCTGCACAGGACTACACTTCGACAGGATACGAAGGAAACGCGTCAGCAACAAAAGATTCTATGAAGAGGCCAACATTGTACAACTAGACAGATACCTCATCCTATCCAGCAGAAGGTGTCTACAAAATATGATGAACCACCCGAACCCTCTGATAGAAGGAATTGTGAACCAGCCATGACATCCCAACCAGCGGTACCTCGAAGCGATGGAGCTGCTAGATGAGGATACTATCTCAACCACCGATGAAGAGAACATTCCCTTCCACGCTGACCCAAGGTCAGCTCACTACCGTGGCTGAAAGCAAATCCCCCCCCCCCCCCAACCATTCACAACAATGACAACCGGACGTGAATAATCCGAGAAATGAAGCTGCCAATAGATTAAGAATAGAAATAAACATAATGGCAATTTAATATAAATTTTACAAAAAACTCGCAGTGTAAACAGTTAGGCCCCCTATTGTGCCAACATATTTAATGTAATAATCAATGTATACTTTAAGATAGCTAAAGCTAAGCAAATTGTAAATATTAATCGTAATTGCTCTTATGTTCAAGACACTGCGAGTTTAAGAAAATTGTATATACAAACATGGAAATTATGAGAGAAAAATGTAGAAAAGCATGAAATACGACATTTAAATTAGCTAAAACAACTCTTTTGACATATAAGAAGGTTTTATAATACAAATTCTATATACTCCTGAAATAAATCAGCCAAGTAGAAGACTTAGCATTAAGGATTGGACTTGTTGAATTATTGATTCAAAATAGCTTGTTATGCCTTTATATTGCGTATGACAAAGCCCTCACTATGTCACTGATGAGTTCAAGTGAGTAAGCCGAACGAAACGCCATAAAAAACTATTTTGATCTCTTTTGACTGTTTGAAGTGAAAAGAAAGTATGCCATCTAAATTCATGATGGAATATGATTGTATGGGAACAAAAATTTAAAATTGTTGGATCGGTTTTTTTTTTAAATTAATTTTTTATATATAAAATTCTTGAAACATTTTTAAGAACAAATTTTGGTATGCAGATTTAAATTATATATTTGTGTGTATATAAAAACAAAATTTGAAAAAAAAATTATCATCCCGTTTTTGAGATATCGAATTTTCAAAAAAAAAGTTTGAAACTTTTTTTAAAAATCTAAAAACTTTTTTTTTGAAAATTTTGATATGCAATATTATTAAACCTTATCTTAAATTTGTATATAAAAAAATTCATCTAAATCCGTTAAGCTGATAACGAGAAAACTCAACATAAAAAAATACGTTCTATGACAGGTACTACTAATAGTTGCTATGTGTAAAATTTTATAATTTTTGATGGTAGATCGTACTAATTTTAGTATATGAAAAAAGTTTAATCAAAATCGTAGGAGTCGTTTTCAAGCAAAAAAATATTTTCCTTTGCGGTTTTTTCACTTTTGTATGGAAGGTACCGTTATTTTTTCATAAAAGTTAAATTTTTTTTTAAATATTTTAGAGAGTACTAAAAAAGTCTTAAATATCGAGTTTCAAAAAAATCTATGATGCCGTTTTCGAAATATTTGATTTTCTAAGAAAATTTTGAAATATTTTTTAAAAATCCAAAAAATATTTTTTCAAAAATGTTGGTACACAAAACTATTAACATTTTCTGGAAGCTTCTGTATAAAAAAAATAATTGAAATCGGTCATACCATTTTGAAGAAAATCAAAAATTAATAACCATTTTTGAAAAATGATTTTCCACCCAAAGAAAGCCTTTACTAAAATAAAGGAGAATGGGCAAATTGGTCTACCTACTCAACAGAGATGTGTCATACATCAATGAAAAGGTCATTGCAAATACTTCATTTTATTATATGGCCGTTAAGTTGTAAACCATGGGGTTCAAAAGATATTCGGCTTTGAAGCAGCAAAAACAACTAAAATGCATTCTTAATATGGTAACAGGTTGCACAACTCAACAGTAAATTGTCAGATATCGTTGAAAAGGTTAACTTATGTGCATTATTTTTTTATATGGGCGTTATACGCTCAACCATGGGATTCAAAAGATATTTGGGAAAAATTCAGAAAAGAGCAATAATGCATTTCTTCATTGGAGCGTGGTCTTCTTACTCAACAGCGATGCGCCATACATTTTTGAATAGGTAATAATATGTTCTTCAATCATTTGTTTTTCTATCAGCTGTTGACATTGGGGTTTAAGGATATTCATATTCAAGCTGAGCGTATATATGTATCAATGGATGAGTTTTAAAAATAAGTAATAGAGATATTCATAGAAAATGTATTCATATATTTTTTTTTTTAATATTTAAATAATAGCGTCATCCAATATGACATTGCTGAGGTGAGCTGTAGGAGGCGTACATCCATTTTGATGCCGGACAAAACACAAATACCACAAAATTGATATAACATGCGCACATGTACCGACCGTGCATATTATTATTACCTTTTCAAAAAACTATGGCACATCGCTGTTGAGTAAGAAGACCACGCTCCAATGCAGAAATGCATTATTGCTCTTTTCTGCATTTTTCCCAAATATCTTTTGAATCCCATGGTTGAGCGTATAACACCCATATACAAAAATAAAGCACATAAGTTAACCTTTTCAACGATACCTGACACATTACTGTTGAGTTGTGCAACCAGTTACCATATCAAGAATGCATTTTAGTTGTTTTTGCTGCTTCAAAGCCGAATATCTTTTGAACCCCATGGTTTGGAGCTTGGTTGCCATATAAGAAAATGAAGTACTCTTATTGACCTTTCCAATGACGTATGACACATTTCTGTTGAGTTTGTAGACCAAGTGCCAATCAAGAACTGCATTATTGTTATATTTCGGGTTTTTCATATCCAAGTAGCTCTTAAACCCCATGGTCTACAGCTGATAGACATACAAATATTTGAAGAACATATTATTACCTTTTCAAAAATGTATGGCACATCGCTGTTGAGTAAGAAGACCACGCTCCAATGCAGAAATGCATTATTGCTCTTTTCTGCATTTTTCCCAAATATCTTTTGAATCCCATGGTTGAGCGTATAACGCCCATATAAAAAAATAAAGCACATAAGTTAACCTTTTCAACGATACCTGACACATTACTGTTGAGTTGTGCAACCAGTTACCATATCAAGAATGCATTTTAGTTGTTTTTGCTGCTTCAAAGCCGAATATCTTTTGAACCCCATGGCTTGGAGCTTAGCTGCCATATAAGAAAATGAAGTACTCTCATTGACCTTTCCAATGACGTATGACACATTTCTGTTGATTTGGGAGACCAAGTGCCAATCAAGAACTGCATTATTGTTATATTTGGAGTTTTTCATGTCCATGTAGCTCTTGAACCCCGGGGTCTACGGCTTAGCGGCCATATACAAAAACGTAGTACATGCAATAACCTTTCCAACGATATATAACACATAAATGTTGAGCAGGTCATCCAAGTACCAATTAAGAAATGCATTATTATTGTTTTTGGTGCTTTAAAGCCGAATATCTTTTGAACCCCATGGTTTACAACTTAACGGTCATATAATAAAATAAAGTATTTGCAATGCCCTTTTCATTGATGTATGACACATGTCTGTTGAGTAGGTAGACCAGATCCCATACATTTTTGCCCATTCTCCTTTATTGAATGTTTTTTTAAGAAAAGTTGTCGAGCCGTTTTTGAGAAAAATACGATTATGTAAATTTGCCAAAAAAAAATTTATGACAGGTACCGTTATTTTTGGTTCTAAAAAAAAATGAAAAAAATGTGTCGGCAGAATCACCAAAAACCACTAAATACCAAGTTTGAAGAAAATCGTAGAGCCGTTTAGGCTGTAGACGAACAGACAGACAGAATTGTGCCACCCACTTTTTTGGTGTTCTCTATCATCGTAATATCATGTTTGATTGTTATCTCAACATTTTTTTTTTGCACGAATCCAAAACTTGCCTTATAGTACCTATAATCGCAAGTAAAAATCTTGTACCTTAACCTTGTAAATCTTAAGCCGCGTCCACATTATGTCGAATTGTGTAGATCAACATAGTTGATAAACAGAGTTGAGTAAGTGTAGACGTGTTGATAGACAAAGCCAATCAACATTTGTTGACCCGAACGTAACCCGATTCAAATGGATAGCAATCAACAAAGTTGTTCAACAAATTTCATTTTATTAAAAACATTTGTAGGGTTTTAATTTCATGAACATAATTTATTGGTTTTGTGCATTATTAATCACATTTTCACTAGATGAAAAGTGCAATATTTGTTGTGAATAAGTATTTAATGTTAATAATATCGTTTTAACTTTATTGTTCACAAGAAAAAATAAAAAAAAGTTGGGTACCACCAGGATTCGAGCCCTGAACTCTTCGGTTGTATCCTGACGCATCGATCAGAAAATTCCAAACCACACAAATGTTTGCTACGAAAGTTTTTCACGTACACACTAGCATGTTGATCGACAATGTTAACCAACAATGTGGATCGGCCTAGTGTGGACCGTCCTTTAAATTGATATGTCTGAAGACTAACATTCGGAGAACGATAAACGATTTGATACGTTTTCTCGTGAAAAATTCAAAGCGAAAATATTATTTTCGAAAATTTCAACCCACTAACACGTCCGCTTCTTAAAGATAGATACTTCCTTTTCAAAAAAAGTAGGCGTGTAAGTGGGCGTAAATTTATTTTAATTTTGATTTTGAAATTGAAATTCTGTTTTTCATACTTAATTCTGTATTTATAAATTCTGTAAAACTGTAAAAGAGAAATCGTTTCGATTTAGTAAAAAAGTGTGCAAGTGAAATTAAGAATTTTGAACAAACAGTATTATGACGAATTTGGAGCCCAACCCATTTTTTAATTAATTTTCATCGTATCCACCCGAAAAAATTTGGCAATTAATGGCTTGATAGATACGGGACGAAATTAATTTGACGGAGTTGTTGGTATTTCAAAGCAGTAAAAAAACATCAAATTTTCACATTTCTTAATTTATCCATTGTTATCGTAGCCATCCTTTAAAATAGTTCGCAATTAATGGAGGAATTAATAACTGATTCAGAAATTGCCCCTAAAACAAGTGAAATTGAAATGTTTGGTTTTTGTTCAGTGAAAACACTATCATTAATCTTTGGTGATTAAATTTACATAAATTTCAAATTTTAGGTAGTACGACAAAAATCAGTTTTGATTTCGGCTTTGTTGTTGCATTTTTAACAGTAATTACCTCTAAGAGAATAAAAGTTTATTTTGTTGTTGGGAATGGAAATCTCTTAATTTAAATAAAATTTCATAATTGTGAACGTTATAATCTCAGAAACGCCCACCGTTGCATCGCGTCAGTTTGAAATTTAAACTAATTTAAATTTAACTGCAGCTAAAAGGGATTAATAAAATATTTAATTTTGTTTGCGCATATCCTCGAGTCATCAGGTTTCTATTGGATATTATCTGGGTATTGCAGAAATTTGTATCCTAAGTATTAAACCACAAATTGCTGAAGCATTATTAATATTTACCTGTTACCTATCATAGTTTTGACAGAGTCATCGATTGCAGAATGTTGCATTAAATCAGGCGTTTAATACTGCAAAAAACACATTCTTTTTAAAAAGAGAAAGTGAAATAATGTCAACAACTATTGATTTGTGTGGTTATAATAAAGTTAAAATGAGCGATTATGTGCAAAACATTGCTGTCATAATTTGCCCTTTATAATTTTTCACTTTGTATGATTTATAAATAATAAACTAATTTCCGGGTTTCAAGTCTTGCATAACATGGAATTAAAGCTCAATTTCTTGCTTATAAATTATTAAGAATGCAGTCAAATTGAATGTCACATCTTGTTCTACAAAAGAACTTTGTTTATCAGGGACCAATTACAGTAGGCCAAACTATCACAAATGCAGGTCCATTTTAAAAATTATCGTTTGACTATTTTTGCCCTCGATCACATTTTTTTAAAAACAAGGAAATTTGATTCCACTACTAAACTATAATTTTAATTGTTGCTTCTTGAAAGCAGTTTGCAGTACTCCCAGCTGAATAATAGTCTCATCTTCAGAAAATACTTTCACAATTCACTATGTTCCAAGGAAATTTCTTTTATTTTCAAGGCAAGATGTGATCCTTTCAGCTTGAACGAGAGCTTCAACTATTCCTAAACGCTATGCCACGACACAGTACACATATTAAAGGTAATATCATTAGAGTTTTGATTTTTATTTCTTCTGCGCATATATCAAAATTTGAGTCAAATGTCAGTATTTGTTGTTGTTTTTACGTGTATTTAAGTCATCACGCTCCCAGCCATTTTTATTTCTGACAGTTTCAATTTTAATTTGTTGTTGTTTTTACGTGTGTTTTCTTCCTCACGCTCACAGCCATTTTTTATTTTTGACTGACAACCTGCGCAGTATAATACCTCAGGTTTGTGTTCTGTGATGCCACGATATACTAGATATGTTCGTAACTCGTATACGTGATTTTAGTTTTGTTTTAAACATCAAATGCCTTACTGTACCCCTAACAATGTTTTTGAAAAGGAATTTTGATATTAAATTCTTTCGCTTCAATAAACATACACAATTGAAAATGAATATTACAATAATTATGCACATAATCATTTCCATCTGCAAAGGAAAAATAATATGCAAAATGTATCTTCCACCTCAACCTCATAGTTAAATGAAAATAGGTAGGTTAGGTACATTTCTATACTAAATAATATTAATATTATGTATATTTGTTGACTTTCATATTTCGGTGTTGTATTTAAGAATTTTGCATAGCTAAATGCAATAATTGAACGAAGGAGCGTCAAGTATAATCAGTCAGTGAGGAATAATTTTCTTAATTGAACTAAAACAGGAGCAGAAGACAGTAAGCATAAGGACACAAAGGTATTTGGTATGGAAAGATATGGAAATTCAAAATTATATGATATTGCATAGGTTAATGATAAGCAATTAGCGTTGAATAAAGCTTTCTGACATGCATACCATAAAATTTAAGTTTTAATTAGAAATGGTATTGCATTTCTGTTTTAATCAACTTAGGAATTAGATAATGAATTTATAATTTGTTTGACATTGAAGGGAATTAGTGAACAAAGTGATTAAATTTACAAAACTGTGTATGTGTATAAGACATACATTTAAAATAGAACATAACAAATTTATAGAATTTAAATTAAATGAAAACAATGAAAAAAATTTAAAAATCCACTAAGACTTATGTGCATTAGGGTGGTCCATAAATTGAGCATATAGTCTTGGATAGCCCTTTTTCGTATCAAAACATTAAAAAATAAATTCTCTACTATTTTCAAATTTCTATCTCACCCCTTTCGTTATCCTCTTTCCACTTTAAGTTACTAATTATAGGCTAAGGGTGATTTTTATAACACACTATATAATTTTTTTGGTGGGTTTCAGTTTGTTTATTGATCGATTTGCGAAGTGAATTTTAGCTAAAATTTAGTAAAAACATAGTAAAATTATAAACTAGTAGTTGAATTATCCAGTTTCCATCCACCGCGTTTAGAGATAACTCAAATCCATCTTAAACATATTTTGACATTCGAGAGGAATTTGTTTTTTTTTTTTTATTTTATTACAGAAATATAGGTATTTATAAGCAGTAGAGGTTCATCAGTTATTGTATATGGCAAATGATTTTTTCGTAGGTTGTGAAACATTCTCCGATCATATGCCACTGATCTGCACTTTTTACAATCTGCTGAAACAACAACTCGTAGGAATAATTTGAGCACCCTTCCTCGAATAAAGTGGATTGAAAATAGATGTTCTATGTATAAAACAAATCTTGAGGCACTCGTTCCATTGAAAATAACAGAAACTAATAACATTGAAGTGCGTTGTAATGCTATCAAAAACTGCATATATATGAAGCAAACGGTCTACCTGTTACCCAAAAAATTATAAGTTTGAGCCAAAGAAGCCCTGGTTTGACTTAGCCTGTTATTTGGCCAGGAAAGCAGCGTTTAAACACCTCAAAGCGTTTCGAAAGTTTATACGTGCAGGAAGAATTACAACTCTGCTAACAAAAAATATCGGAATTTGTGTAAAATGAAGAAGGCAGCATATTTTCAAAACTTATCAAATAGTTTAAAACATGTTAATTCAGCCAGGGAGTGGTGGAAGATTGCCAGAGAGATACGCGGAATTACTTTTAATACGCCTACATTTTTATCAGCCACTGAATTCAAATCATATTTTCATAACTTGCTAACGTCATCACCAACCTGTGATTCTATTAGAGCAAGTCTTCCTTGAATCCAGTCGCCTCAGTTAGACCGCATCATTGAACTTGATGAAGTTTACTCCTCGATTTCGACTTCAAAAGAACTTAAAGCCCCAGGTATGGACGGAATACCATACGAATTTTAAAAAAATGCAAGCCCGTCTCTAGTCATCAAGATTCACAAATTATTTGTTGAAATATTTGAAACTGCAACCGTTCCAGAATCGTTCACAAAATCGATTATTTATCCATTGTTCAAGAAAGGAGATGCAAATGTGGTATCTAATTATAGAGGACTGTCTTTTCTTGACACGCTCTATAAATTATTTACCACTGTACTTCTGAACAGAATTACAACTTGGTTAGAAGAGAATAACACAATTAATGAATTTCAAGCAGCTTACAGATCTAACTATTCTACTGTCGACCAGGTGTATAATCTATCATGCCTTATACAAATTCAACTCAATCAGAAGAAGAAGCCTTATGCCTTTTTTATTGACCTTAAAGCTACTTTCGATAACGTTAATAGAAACGCATTATTTTATAAACTTTCTACAGTGGGAATTTCTTCAAAAATGGTTAACATTATTAGAGCACTTTACATGGATACTTCAGCTGTGTCAGCTACAGTGTCAAACCAATATAAATATCTGGGAGTCGTTTTTAACTTCAATATGTCTTGGAATGAACATCTAAATAATAGGCTGGCAACATCAAAAAACTCCATTAACGCTACATGGTCCAAACTGTTAAGAAATAAGTCAGTTCAACATTCAGTTAAATTTAAAATTCATGATGCTGCTACAAGATCAATCATGCTGTACTGTGCTCAGGTATGGGGTTTTAGCGAACACATACAAAATGAAAATCTACAACGTTTTTTTATTAAAAGATGTTTTCTTCTACCAGAAAACATGCCTAATTATGTTCTACACATCGAAACTGGACTCACTAAAGCCTTTCTAACGACTCTCAACCTACATTTTTCATATATCCGGAAAACACTAAATCTTCCCAATGGTAGACTACCAAGGATTTTGTCCAAAGTTATTATAAGAAAGAAGATTTTTTGGGCTAAGGAGTGGCTGAAACGAAACATCGATAGATTTTGCTTTCACCGTGAATTTGCATGAGTGGCAAGGTTTGCATAAAATTCTAATAGCAAAGCTCAAAGAAAAACATTGGACCAAATTTATAAGCGATGCCAATCAATCCCAGTTTCAAATTACTGCAATCTGCTATATTCTGAAGTGCCAAATTACTTTGACGACTCGTGATATGATTAGTCTCATCTTGAAGACTCGCAGTGGGCTTCTCAATCTGAATGGAAGGTCCTTTCAAAGAAATACTAATGGTCTCAGCACACTTTGTAACTTGGATGCCTCTGAAAATACTTTTCACTTCGTTGGAATCTGCCCCAGTCTTCAAAGGGTATAGAAGAACATATCTTGGAAATGACGTACTCTCCCGATCGCCATATTTAAACGTGTTAAATGGCAGCTGCTACCTAAATCTCTATAAGTTTTTGAAAGCTTCACTAAAATATCGTTATCTAATTTTAAATGAATTTTCATAGTTTAATAAACTCACTAAGCTTTATTTTGTAACAGTCAATTTTTTGAACCTGACAGGCAACTTTATGTTACTGTCATAAATAATTTTATACCAGCATAAACAATGTTTTTGTTAAACCCTTGTATTAAATAAAATTATTATCTATATTTGTACAACTAGAAAGAATATTTCATTTCAAAATTTGTATAATCAAAAATCAAGAAAAAAATTCAAGATCAACTTCAAGACTATGGCTGAAAATACATACGAAATTAGGTTAGGTTAGGTTAGGTTAGGTAGAAGGGCTGACAGTTGATCTCGTTACCGTCACACTTCGATCTATGTAGATCCGTTGTGATACCCTAGGAAATTGTATTCCACTTTATGTAAAAACCTATGTGTTCTGTTAGCAGTCAAGCCATTTAGAGGCGTTGATGAAATTCAGAAGGCTAATAGCCGAAGTTCCAGAAAGTTCCTCTAGGTCGTCATAGAAATGATTTCCTAGGTGTTTCTTTCTTAAATGACAGAGTGCTGTGCAGTGGCAAAGGAAGTGTAAGGTATCCTCATGTGCTTCTTCGTCACTGCATCCTCTGCAAAGGTCATCAGTACTGAGCCTCATTTTCTTTTTATGGTATCTCAGTATGTTGTGTCCGTTGATTATGCTGACAAGGGAACGGAGATGTTTCTTGTCCATTTGCATAATTTTGTCTGTTCTCTGCTTATTGAAATTTGGCCATAACTTTCTAGTTGTGGTGCATGTTTCAAGCAGATTCCATCTTTCATTGGTTTTTTCTAATATTTTGTTACCAATTTCCTGTTTGATGCTACAGGTTGGTACTTTAATATTTTGTTCGGCTTGACTTGAATCAAGCGACGAACCCGTTCTCGCCAGCTCATCAGCTCTCTCGTTTCCCTGTACATCACTGTGACCGGGAACCCAGCAGAGTCTAATGTTATGCGGCATGCCAAGAACCCTAAGCTCTTCGCGACAGCAAGTCACAAGCTTCGAATGTATCTCGGTGGCAGAAATTGCTTTTATTGCTGCTTGGCTATCAATAAAGAGGGTGATATCAGCTCGTGGTATCGACATCATTGATATTTGCGTAGCTGCTTTTGTCACTGCCAAGACCTCGGCTTGGAAGACACTGCAAAAGTCCGGAAGTCTGAAGGAGCTAGCTAGTCCCAGAGTTTCCGAGAAAATTCCTGCACCAACTCCAGTGTCCATCTTCGAACCATCAGTGAAGACAGTTATCGTAGATGCATTACTGAAAGGTTGGTTGTTTTCCCACTCCTCTCTATTAGGAAAAGAGGTAGTGAAGGGTCTGTTGAAGTTTAAATGGGGTGTTGTGTAGTCTGTGCAAACATTATTTCCCACATATCTCTGCAGAATCTGAGTATGGCCTGATGTGCTTTGCTTCCAGCATTTAGTCTGGCTTAGGCGCAGGGCACTGTATGCTGCAGATTCTTGCACGAATAGATCTAGGGGTCTCAAGTTGAGTATAGCTTCCAGTCCCGCTGTGGGAGTGGTTTTCAACGCCCCCGTAATACCTACGCATGCTAATCTTTGAACTTTTGTCAAGGTTTTCAGGTTTGTTGCTTTCTCAGTCGCGTTCCACCAAACTAAATTACGGTAGGTAAGTATCGGTCTTACTATTGCCGTGTACATCCACCTGATAATTTTTGGATTGGGTCCCCAGGATTTACCAAAGATCCTGTTGCAGGAATAGAACGCAACCATAGCTTTCTTTGCTCTCTCTTTAGTGTTGAGACTCCAGTTCAGTTTCTTATCAAGGATCACACCCAAGTATTTGGCCTGATCCGAGATTTTGAGTAGAGTCCCTGCAATTGATGGTATTCTAAACATTGGTATTTTTCTTCTGTTAGTGAAGAGAACCAATTCAGTTTTCAATGGATTGACCATTAGACCACAATTCTTTGCCCATGTGTTGACCTTTGACAGGGCATATTCTATTTGTTCACTAATAGTGGATGGGAATTTACCTGTCGCAAGTAGTACTAGGCAGGCGCGGATACAGGGGGAGGGCAATGGGTGCAATTGCCCCCCCCCCCTGAGCAGGATAGAATAAAATATGAATTGAATAAAATGTAATCAAAAAATGTTTTTTCATTATACGTTTATAAAATTTGTTCTTGGCAGCCAAAAGAGGACTTCACGTTTTCATTTTCCTGATTTTCCATTTCACGAAATTATTTAATACTTTTTGATGAAACAACCGATGTATCTCACCTCTTCCAACTGAGCCGTATTTTAATGGCTAAAGCACAAGTGCAGATGTTTCAGATTATAATGGGAGCAGTCATACTCCAAGAACTGCATGCAGCCCAGAGCTGTGCACGATTTTTCTAAATTTGCTGCGCAGCGTTGCCGCAATGAGTGATTGTTCGTCGGCCGCCGACCAAGTTCAATGAGTGAAGATTGAGACCAAATCGATTTCATTTACACTTTTCAAAATACAAATGTGAATGAAAAATTTCACAATTTTAAAAAATAATGTTTCAAAAAATTATTGCCCCGACCCTCCACTACAAATTTGTTGCAGGGGCACTTTTCTAAATTTAGATAGATAGATAGATATTTTATTGATTTTGTTTAAATTTTACAATGGTTTGTTACCGCACATTTTACAATATAGTGATTTGATACAATGTATCTTTCAACTAAAATAGTATGTATAATTTTTATAATTTTGTCAATAAGGTTTATATAATTTTGTCCGGAGGAAAAACAATAAAAACCTCCATTTAAGGTAAGAATATAATAAAATCTTAAAGCTAATGACTAGTAAGGGTATAAAGTGTAACAGGTTAACAGATGACCAATAAATGAATGGATGATAATTTTTGAACAATAAGTATGCATAAATATATACTAAATTACATAAATATGTAAATAATTGAATAAATAGAATAAAATTAAATACTTTTCTAAATTTTCCACCTTAAAATTGATTTTAATTAAAGAAAAAATAAAATCTTTGAAATACGTCGATTTAATTTCTTTAAAAAATTAAACTTTGCTTCAAATACACGGATTAACAAGATTAGAAAAAGCTGAAATAATAAACCACATTTATGTATAAAATTACTAAGAAATATCGAAAAAATTTGTACTAAAAGGGTGATTGAGCCCTTTTTATGATAAATATTTAAATGTGCATTTGCATTTTAGAAAGTACTTTCACTAGAAAACTCTCGAGAGTGACTCTCGAATTTCTGTTTTCCCCTCGGGTGAGCTAATTTCATGACAGTGTCCACTTGCGAGTTTTACTGACGAAAGCTTCTTCAGAGCTTCTCGCCGTCTTTTTCCTCTTAAATGGATACGCAACTTAAGAATACGTAAATGTGTTTCAAGTGCAGCACAACTGTCATAGCCATAAGATACGTTTCTGATGGTAGAATTCGTGAGGATTTTGTCTCTTTCGTGGATGCGTTGAAGAAGCTTCCGTGTTATTAAACTGGTGATGGTGAAGAGTAAGTATTCAATGAAGAAGATTGGAGAGAAACCAGGGGCCAGATTACTGCATCAGTTATCGAGTTGGCTAAGACTGAATTATGTGAGTTTGGCATTACCGCTCACGTTTCGAGCAATGTAGTATACCAACAGTGTTGCCAGATGAACAAAAATTGTCCCCCCAGAAAAATTTAGAAACCCCCCAGATTTCCACATTTTGACAAAAAAAGCCCCTAGATTTTTTTTTCCAACTTCCAAATTTTTTTCAATACACATATGTAAGTTCTTCGATCCAGAATTTAAGAAATATCTCAATCACAAATGAGGCTGTGAGTGGAACAGTGGTGTAACACACTTTTCTTAGCATATTTTTCATTCTCAATCGATTACAGTATTATATGTGATATTCAAGAAGGATAAGTCACATTTTTGGAAGGCTTACATATTTAAGAATTTAGTATTTTCGCTTTGATTACTTTTGAAGATTAAATGCGGAACTACGAGACAAAATTATTATTTTTCCAAAATATGGGTTACACCACTTTTGCGCACACGACCTCAAATATTATCAGCATAACAAAAATCTTAATACCAGCTATTTCAATTCCTACACGACGTTATTTTTAAAAAGAAGGAAACTCAGCATTTATACAATTTCCAAATTTTTAACTTTAAAAATAATACCCCCAGATTTTCCCCCAGACATTTTGTCTCCCCAGATTTCCCCCAACGATGAAAAAAACCCCTAAATCTGGGGGGAAAACCCCCAAACTGGCAACCCTGTATACCAAAATTTTATGTGATTACTCGTTCATTCGATCACTGATGGCACTCAACTCACTCGGTCACTGAAGCGGTAATTTGGTTCCAGGAAACGACGACAGCAGTCACTGCCGAAGGGAAGTAGGATGGAACTTCCACATCTTAGGATAGTTGTTTTTGGCCATTTTTACAATCGTCAAGTCAACGGCCGTTTTCGAAAAAGTCATCTGCGTCAAAAATGCTTTGCAGATTATTCTATGCAAACTGCTAAAGTCACATGTTCGAAAACATCATCTGCGGTGCAGCTGTGCAGTAAAAAAAACGTGGTGACGATAAAAAAATTGAGAAACCAGAGAGCGTGTTCGTAAACATTACCCTACCCCCCTTTCTTTTATCCTTTCTTTCCGCCATTTTCCTAATAAGTTTAAAATGGCGATATCGAAATTAAGAGCTCGGTATCAATTGTTATAATTGTTGTTTCATTCCGAAACGCAGAGTTAGTTTAAATATATATATGTCAACAAAGGTACCCCACGCTTTTAGAACAGTGAAATTAATTTTATCGTCAGTAATTTTATTCTCATGCTAAGAACTATTTTTTTACTTTTTAGTTTTTTAAACTATAATTTTTTATCAACGTCTTTCAGTTTTCTTGCAAGCGAATTTGACACCTTCTCTGTCATCTCAATATTTTTTTCGTCAACTCGATTTTTACTGCAGATGATGTTTTCGAATATGTGACTTTTGCAAACTTCCTAACCGAACACAATGCCTATGCAAACTTGTATTTGCATTTTAAAACAGAGAACTTTTGCAGTTTGCGTTTGAGAACATTCTGCAAATGCGTTTTGATGTAGATGACATTTTCGGAAACAGCCTTTAACTGGCGAAGCCATTGGCCAATGATCTTGTCACAGCTAATGAAGAGGCTGAAACTTGCACTCGAACTCGAGCGTCATGAGTGGGAATAGCGAATAGGAACATACCGAAGTGTCATTATGCTTTCCGAAATTAGAGGTGGTGTTGCACAGATCCTGGGGGAATTCAAAAATGGTGTAGAGACACCATGCTACAAACAATTAGGTTTCATTTTAAAAAGTTCCAAAGTAACCCATGCTCGAGACAATGTATATAGCAGTTATGAAAGAGGTAATTGCTTTCTTCAAATTTCAAACTCAAACCACTTTGTGTGACCAGCTGTGTAGAGCGGTATGAAGTGTACCCAAATTTTCTGTAACCCTCATCAAGGTTGTGGAAACTCACGAAATTGCCCCCCCCTGAACGAAATCCTGGATCCGCGCCTGGTACTAGGTCATCTGCATAAGCTACTACTTTGACTCCACTATATTTTAGTTTTACAAGAATTTCGTTCATGACTAGTATCCAAAGAAGCGGAGAAAGCACCCCTCCCTGGGGTGTTCCTCTGGATGTGGATACTATTAAACGTGATTCTCCAAATTCGGTATTAATATGCCTGTTTTTTAACATGCACATAGTCCAATTTATAATTGACTTTTCTATATTCAGCTCTACAAGGGCTCTCTTAACTGCATCATTTTCCACATTATTGAATGCTCCTTCAATATCTAGGAAGGCAGCAAGAGTGTATTCCTTGTCTCTGAGAGTTTTTTCAATTGTATTAACAACACAGTGAAGTGCAGTTTCTACGCTTTTGCCTTTCGTATAGGCATGCTGCATTGGAGAAATCACCTCCGGGTTCAGTGAGCTGCGAATATAGATGTCCAACAGTCTCTCGAAAGTTTTAAGAGTAAACGACGTGAGACTGATTGGTCTATAGTCTTTAGCTTCCGTATGGCTGGGTTTACCAGCCTTCGGGATAAATACAACCTTGACTTCACGCCATGCTTGAGGTACATATCCCCATCTGAGGCTACTTGAGAATATGTTTTTCAGGTGTGAAGTAATCAGGTTTTCACTTTTTTGTAACATCATACATCATAACATACGAAATTACAAACGTCGATATTTTTTATAACTATGTACCTAAAAGGTAAAATTGAAGGCAGAGTGCATAAATTTACTAAATGTACAAACTTATTTTACATTAGTTAACATAATTACCAAAATTATATCTATGTATATTATGATATGGCGGTATCTGTACCAACTTATATTCAAAATTCACATTCACTCGAATATTGTATATTAAGCTTCCATTAAAATATACATTTCTATTGACATTTGACACAACGTATACATAATATAATGTTTGTCCAAAAGACACCTGCGCCTGCATATTGCATAATTGTTTCGAGTTTAATTTGCAATTACGAGTAAACCAATTTAATACCTAATGGTTGCCGATTATGATGCAAAATTGAGATAAAACAAATCAAGCGTCGAATTAATTGCTTCTCGTGTGCTCAGCCGTGCACACATTGCTCAAATACCATAATTCAGCAAATATGTTTATTATCAACCCATACACAGAGGGTAAAAGGGTTAAGATTGTAGCATATCTTGGATATGCAATTCCTCTTCCTCGTTTATACATAGATGAAATTCATTGCAATATTATATTTGCATTGAGGTACACTTCCTCCGAAAATGAGTTAAGCTGCCTATTCTCGCAAATCAGACTACTCACGCCTCACGCATAACATCATTTATATTAGGTATATCATATCAGTAGTAAGTAATCCCATTTATAAGCAGTTCTTACACTTGACTGACTTTAGATAATTTTCAAGATTAATCTGAATGTGTATATCAAAAATTAATTTAATAAAACTGATTTGATTTGATAGTTAAGATTTTCAAAGTGTTTTTTCATGGAAAAAATATTTAAAAGATATTAAGGGTATTCATGCAAAGACCTAAAATATAATTTCAAAAGTTTGAAAAAAAAAATATCTGGTTCTATCTTTGGGACCATGAAAATGTCATTCCCAGAGGAGATCAAATAATCACTCCTCGTTCAATTTAAAATACAACTTTTGTATTTTTCAAACGAATTACTTCTGGAAAAGAATTTTACTACAAATTTGAACAAAATTAGAAAGTAAAATTCTTCAGTTTTAGTTGTGCGAATGAATTAAGTTCATTTAAAATTCCTTATTTGAAAAAAAGTTTTATTCAAAAAGGTAAATTGTTCATTGATTGAAAACAATTTTTCATTGTGGTATAGGTACTAAGAATTTTACTGTCTACTATCCTGTCCACCAGTTGTTATTTAAGTTTTTATTGAAGTACATAATTGCGTATTAATCTTCAACAATTTTTAATTGCATCAAATCAATTACAAGTAATTGCTCAAAGCTCCTTTCACCAGACATTTCCATAACACTATATTCTAATTATTTTCGTTCGTAATTTCAAGTCCCCAGCACAATAGCTCCTTTTTGTCTGTCGCTATAAAGGTATTCTGACGAAACTTTGAGATAATTTCGAAGATTCAATATAGAATAGAATATCATTTAACAATGTCATCTTCATCGTTGAGTAGTTATATCCATGTATATTCTCTCCTCTTTAAATAATATTAGTCTTCTCCTCAAAGCATCCTTTATAAGGAAGCATAAACCATCTGTCATAACATAGAGCAAACTAATTAAACTCAAAATTAAGACAAAATCAAAATGTATTTAATCATGAAAAATATTAATTCAATAGAATCAATTTAAAGAGTTTTTCTTTTGTGTGTTGCAGCAAATTAATTGTTAGTAGTAATCACTATTTTGAAATTAATTACGTTTTCTAATTGAAGTTCAACTTTGGTATAAAATAGCAAAAGTCATTTGCAGAGTTTGTGAATGGGGGAGTGAACACTGAACAGGAACAAGGAGAAAAAACAAGTTTTTGAAATAGCTTGTTATTATTGGAATTGAATGCGCTTCAGGAGAATAACTCTTTTATTTTTTTGTTCTGGTTGAGATAAATTAGCTTTTTATAGAAAAATTGAGTTCTTAGTTATTTTGATAGAATCTCAAAATATTGCATGAAATTAATTTCTCACAAAAGTTGAAGAAGAAGATTGAATTTATGGAATTTTCTTAAATGAATTGCTTTTAGATTGTTAAATTGTTATTAGCTTTGTAAATTAATTAGTTTATACGATCAGAGTACTTGGGCGCTGGAAATCAAATGGAATTTTTTGTATGATTTGTAAACCTCCTTGAACCAAATTTGTTGGGTGATAAGGCTAAGGGAAAGGCCATCCCCACAATATTGAAAAACTACCGGTCAGACTAGCTTTATCTGGTCGCAATGGTTAGAAAATGCACTTTTCAGGTTGCATTTCCGCTAAATGTACCTATAATATAAGCAACTGCTATAAATGAGGTATCAAATGAAAGGAAAGATTGTCATCTACACGATGCCAATGTTTGGACAAAACTTTTTTGGCTGTTGCCACGAGTCCGACCACTTTTCTAAAATTAGAGACTTGGTGCATCCTTGGATGAACAAAAAAATTGGTTAAGACCACTTTCCAAGCTTTTTGATATATTACTTAGTTTTACCTAATGTAAGAACGCCGTGTTAAAAAAAAGACCTTTTTTTTAAGGAAATGCGCAACAGCCAAAAAATTTTGTCCGACCAATCATTTGATACCGCATTTATAGAAGTTGCTTAAATTAAAGGTATACACCTAGCGGTAAATGCAACCTGAAAAGTGCATTTTCTAACCATGGCGACGATAAAGCTTGTCCGACCAGCAGCTTTGTAAATGTTTGGACTAAAGCTATCGGTTGGCATCCAATTTTGTCGTGGCTGTGATGAGATAGGTAATTTTACGGTCAGCTCCCGGACTACAAGTTCAAGTTCAAGGTACTGGTTCAAGGCCAGACGCAAGGGGGGCAGGGAGGGGCGCTTGCTCCACCTAATCGAAATATTTTTCATACATTACACAATTTGTAGGTACTCTTATGAATGCATCTCAAAGCTAGATTTCTTTAACCAAAACTATTTTTTGAATGAGTTTGCCCTCCGCCCCTCACTGATTGAAATCCTACCTACGCCCTTGTACTGGGTACTTACTTATGTCTACTTAAGTACAAATGCTTATACATATGTACTTTGCAAGCTTGGCTTAGGCCAGAACTTTTGATTTCGTAAACATTAAGAAAAAGTTTTGTCAAAATGGTAGGAGCCGTTCTTAAGAAAAACAAGTATTTTCATTAAAGGTTTATAGCTTTTGTATGGAAGGTATTTTGTAAAAGTATTTTTTTTTTTTAATTCTTTTCTTAGAAAGTGTTAAGAAAACTCTAAAGTACGGAGTTTCAAAAAGAGTTGTTTTCGAAATAAAGGGTCCGCCAAATAACTTTTTTTTGTTTGAAAATGCTACTACTACATGGAGTGTAGCTTCGGTTGTGTGGCACGTAGCGCCGTCCTGTTGACACCAAATGTTGCCAATATCCTCCTCTTAAATTTTTGTGAACAAAAATTCGTTCAACATGGCCCAATAACGATCGCCATTGACTGTAACGGCCACTCGAAGAAAAATGGCCCAATTATGCTTCTGGACCAAAATCCGCACCAAACAGTGACTCGTTTTGGGTGTATCGGCTTTTCAATCGGCTGCGGGTTTTCTGTGCCCCAAATGCGCCAATTTTGCTTGTTAACATACCCGCCAAGATCAAAATGAGCTTCATCTGAAAAGATGATTTTTTTGGCAAAATCGGCATCTTCTCTAAGTCGATCGCAGGCCCACTTAGCGAAGCAGCCATTTGAATGAAATTATTTTTAATTATTAACCGGAAAGATTGTACTTTCAAGTAAATAAAGAAATTTGAGAAAATATTCAGTAGTTTTTTTTATAGCATTTTCAAAAAAAAAAGTTATTTGGCGGACCCTTTACATACAAATTTGAGGAATTTTTAAAAATCCAAAAAATATTTATTTTAAAATTTTGGTACACAATACTGTTTAACATTTTTTTGGAAGCTTCTGTATAAACAAACTTACTGAACTCAGTTATAACTTTTTGAAGAAAATCTAAAATAATCAATGGTTCTCTGTGTCTCTGTTCTCTGTTTTCCACTTTTGGAAAATTGTTTTCCATACAAAAGTAGCCTTTACTAAAAATAGTTTATAGATTTTTTTGTATGAAAAGTTGTGCAGCCATTTTTGAGAAAAATTCGACTATGTAAAATTGCTAAAGAAAATGAAAGGCACGTACCGTTATTTTCAGTTGAAAAAAAGTGAGGGAATGACCAAAAAATGTTATGTACCGAGTTAAGAGAAAATCGATTAAGCCGTTTAGGCTGTAGCTCAACGGGCAGACATACAAACAGACAGAATTGTGAGGCCAACTGTTTTCATCTTCTCTTTCATCGTAATAACAAGTTTGATCAAAATATCGAGTTGGATACTTTTAACGAATGAATAATACAACAAAACATGACTTGGTTCGGTACAGCTCTGAGCCCTCCACATCTATTTACAGATTCTGGGTCAAATATATCATCTAACAGGTTCCTAATTGTTTTTGCCAACGCTGGATAGTGACTAAAAATGTTTGTAAATTTATTTTATGGGCAATTCAGCAAGACAAGTTGATCAGCGTTGTGTACACAACAATTCGGCGAAAAGACCAATAATTTTTGAACAACTCCAAGAATTTTTCCATCAACACAACTTATTCGTTGCATTATTCAGGGCCGCATGTCATCTGATAACCACAAAAATGTCATCAGAGCCGATAAAACGCCTGCAGGACAACACGGAAGATATTTTAATGCGCCAACAATTATTGATGAAGCGGTATGGGTGAAGATTTAGGATACAGAGATATTGTTTTACATCGGCAGAACTATAACTGCAGCGTGTGTCCGAAACACATCGATATTATGATGCGTTACAATATCCTTCCTTATTTTGGCAAGATGAAGATGGGTATTATTTCTCAATGAAGATCATAAATCTAATCCTTATCTCCCTCTGTCACGCCATAACTCAGAATTCAGGAATGGCTCGACCGATGTGGTTAGGTTAGGTTAGGTTGAAGTGGCTGCCAGTCGTGGAGACTGACACACTTAGACCATGAGTTGGTCCATTGTGATACCACATGAATCTAGGAAACCCTTTTCCTTACTCGGTGAACCATTTGGAGCTTCTTATGAAGCGTAATAGACTGCCAATGTCTAAGTTTATCAGATCACTAGGATCATTGAAGTAGAACTCACCAAGGTGAAGTCTTCGTCTATGAGATAGAGCAGGGCACGTGCATAGAAGGCGAGGGATCGATTCTATCTCTTCCTCATCCATACAGCTTCTGCAGAAATTTCTGCCTTACTAGATAGAAGAGGTAAAGTTGTACCATTTCTAGCGAGTTCATCGGCCTTACAATTACCTGGGATGTCCCTATGCCCCGGCACCCAGAACAGGTGAATATTAAACTGCTGTGCCATCTCCAACAGAGACGAACGGCAATTTAGGGCTGTTATAGAGTTAGTCGAGACCGATTCTAGGGATTTGATTGCTGCTTGACTATCCGAGAAGATGCGGATATCTGTAGTTGATATCACGTTTTCCTTCAGCCAAGATAAGGCTTCTTTAATCGCCATAAGTTCCGCCTGGAACACGCTACAATGATTAGGAAGACGGAATGAGAGACCTAATTTTAGTCTTTCTGAGTACAGATCGCCACCCACCCCTTCAACAGTTTTCGATCCATCCGTGTAGATATGAACCGATTCATCATCCAAGAAAGCCATATCCTCCCAGAGGGTTCTAGAAGGAATGGTGACTTGAAAGTTTGAACCGAATTGTGGTTTTGGGATGGTGTAGTTAATGTGACTAGGTAGTGACCTGAATGAATTCAGAATGATGGAATGGCCAATATTATTGTTGTACCATTGTGAGGAAGCTTGTAGGCGTATGGCTGTATTTGCAGCCACCTGTTTGCTAAAGATATCGAGGGGGGTCAGATATAGCAGAACGTCTAGAGCAGCAGAGGGTGTCGTGCGAAGCGCACCACTTATGCATAAACAAGCCGAGCGTTGTACTTTGCTTAGTCTGTCGCAGTTTACCGCTTTATCTAGAACAGTCCACCATACTGCAACTCCATATGTGAGAATCGGTCTAATCACCGATGTGTATAGCCAATGAGTAATACGAGGTTGAAGGCCCCATTTGTTCCCAACGGCTTTCATGAGAAGAGTGCCACTGTGGCCTTCTTGACTCTTTCTTGTATATTAGGTTTCTAACTTAACTTTTTGTCTAAAATAAGACCCAAATATTTTCCCTGATCAGCGAATGTTAATGGAACACATTTAATAGAGGGAGGATTTACATGAGGGATTTTATATTTCCTTGAGAATAGAACAAGTTCTGTTTTATGAGGGTTGACGCCCAGACCACACCGGTCTGCCCAATTGGTTAGCCTATTTAAAGCGTTTTGTAAGAGTTCTTTTAAGGTGGTAGGATGCTTTCCTGATACGGCAATAGCAAAACCGTCCGCATAGGCAATCACTCTGTAACCCTCCTCTTCCAGGCATATTAGCAGCTCATTTACCACCAAGTTCCAAAGAAGGGGAGAAAGGACACCGCCTTGAGGCGTACCTCTACTAACAGACCTTCTAGCAGAATAGCTACCTAGTTTTGAGTTGATAACCCTGCTAGTCAGCATTTGGTTAATCAATTCTCCAAGCGAATCATCTACCTTCAGAGATGTCAGCGGAGATGCGATTGCAGATGCGTCGACATTGTTAAAAGCGCCTTCTATATCTAAGAAAGCAACCATGGTGTACTCTTAATGATGGAGGGAATATTCAATAGTTCTTACTAAACTATGTAAGGCAGTTTCTACAGATTTCCTTTTGCAGTAAGCATGTTGACTCGTAGACAAAAGTCGCGTGTCAATGCATGATCGTATGTGGATATCAATCAATCGTTCAAATGTTTTTAGAAGGAATGATGATAGACTAATAGGTCTGAGATCCTTTGGGTTTACTTGGGAGCACTTTCCAGCTTTGGGTATGAACACAACCTTAACCTCTCTCCAAGACAAGGGGATGTAGATGAGTGCTAAGCAGCTAGTAAAGATAGACTCCAGAATTGGCAGAATTAAATCTTTATTCATCTGGAGTTCGGCTGGTATTATGCCATCTGGTCCCGCAGACTTGTAAGGCTGAAAGCTGTTGAGCGCCCATTGCAGTTTTTCCCTTGTAATCAGACCTTGTGGATAGCTTTGATTCATATCAACCCTATTACGGTCAAAGCTACTAATGTTTTGGGAGCTACCAGGGAAGTGAGTATCCAATAGCAAGTTAAGCGATTCTTCGCAGGAATTTGTCCATGAGCCATCAGCATTTTTTAAGCAGCTTGGCATTACTGTATTTGTAGAGAGAATTTTTCTTAGTCTAGATGCCTCTGAAGTTTCTTCTATTTTTCCACAGAAATTTCTCCAAGAGGATCTCTTTGACTTTCTCAATGCTTTCTTATACAGTTTGAGGGTTATTTTATAAGATTCCCAATCTGACACTTCACGAGTGCTTTTAGCTCGATTGAAACACTTGCGACAGTCTTTCCTGAGTGGTTCAAGCCCAGAATCCCACCAATGTGGTATCTTTTTCCCCCTAACTAGAGTAAGTGGGCAGGATGTAGCCATCGATTTGTTGAGGGCCAATGTGAGATCATTGACCTTGCAGTCAAGTTCATTATTATTAGAAGGAGGATTTAAGAGATCTGGTTTTAATAGCCCCTGGAGTGTAATCCTATATTTGAGCCAATCGGTTTTCCGAGGGTTTCGAAACTCTACGCGGCAAGGAGGTTCATCATTTAGACTGAATTGGATGTACCTGTGATCGGAGAACGAGTGTTCATCCGACACTTTCCAATTCGAGATCTTATGATGAATGGTATCTGAGACAAGAGTAATATCTAATACTTCCTGTCGGTTTTTAGTGATGAAGGTAGGTTCATTACCCACATTACTTACTATAAGGTTAGTACTTAAAATGAAATCAAAAAGAGACTCACCTCTATCATTGATATCAGTACTTCCCCATACTGTATGATGGGAGTTCACATCACTCCCAATGATGAGGCATATCTTCTGCCGTTCTGCATGCGCAATCAGTCTCTCCAGTGTATGACCGGGGAGAGGGCCGAGGTGGTCATGGCCCAGATACGCCGACACTAGCCAGTATGTCTCATTGGCCGTTTCGAGCCTTGCGGCGGTGATATCTCTATCGCTGAAATCAGGGAGTAAATATACATAAGTGCTACGCTTAACTAGTATACAAGATCTAGGGTCACCTTTATCAGACGCATACAGTACGTAGTATCCAGGAGTTCTGAGTCCACTAACAATGGATTTAACAATCCACGGTTCCTGGATCAGGACAATATCCTCTCCATTGCTGGATAAATGGAGAAGAAGGGAGGCCGAAGCCTTTATGGAGTGTTGGAAATTAATCTGGACTAGCTGCAGCATTTTGGCTTCAATTAGGCAGATCAACCTCCACCACGGTTTCATTGAGTTCCTCCGAAGATGAGCCCAAAAGCTCATCCTCACCCAAGGGAACAAGGATGATGAAGTCTTCGGTCTCCATATCGGTTAGACTGTCGACATTAGTAGAAGACTGCACCGTGATCGAGGATGACCTGGATTCCTGGTCATCAAAGACCGATGTGGTACTTTGTATTAGAAACTTTTGCCTACCCGAGCGGAGCCGGGTGGGCCAGCTAGTTGATAATTATTGTAGATTATTTGGAGAAATCTACATTCTTTTTCCGCACGCAATTAATTACCCAGACCATTTATTGTATGTGGAAATATGACATTTGTGTTTTTTTCGTATTTTTTGTTGGTGTTTCTTTCATTACAGCATGACTGCCGGTAATTTGTTTGGATTTGTATTTGTTTCGCCTGTCAGAATTAATTTACATGGAAGATTTCATTAAATAAAAAATAAAAAATTACTGCAACGTTCTTGCAATTTTTTATCGAAATATATTGACTGTATGAAAACAAATATGCATAAGTACGAAGCACTGTCGGAATCTTTTTGAAGTGAAGATCTAATTTTCCTGCAGTCTATTTCGATCTTTTAAGTATTATTTCTTGAGCTGACAACCTCTCTTATTCCTATCCCTATCCTCACACAATAGTTTTTCATGTGTCATCCGGCAAATATATGTAATTAAAATCTCTATCAAATTTATACTTCAATTCACTTCTGTGATTTGCATACATTTGTTCCTTAATTACATATTATGCAGGATGTAAAGCAATAAACAGACTTCTAATTATTGCATCAAGAAACAAAATATAAAACAAAAAAAAATAAAAGACAGAAAGCCAAGGGAAATCACTGTTGTAGGAACTTTTCTTTGTTATTTATATTAAAATCTTTCGCTGAGAGAAATACGCGTACAATGACAAATAATAACAATTCTACCTCAAGATATGTTTACATATTTTATTTAATAAGATTGCAGTGAGTGAACATAGTAAAGTTGATGATGGTACAAAATCCAGTTGAAAAATCGTCATCAAAATTAAAATAACATAAATTTACTACATCATAATACTATGTCAAAAAGTAAATTCCATCCTTATTGTTCAGGAAACAAAATGTTATACAACAGCTATTGTGTGCAGTATAGGAGGAAGTTTTGTGCTCGGAAACTCAAAAAAATTTGGGAATTTATATTCCTTCCACATTTTCAGTTATGCATTAAATAAAAAGTGAATAACAATACAGGATAGGGCAGGAAGGAAGGTTGCAATGGGTCCATTCCTTCCTATATTTTTCTACTCGCAATTTCTGTCTTCAAACATTTTAGGGATAGGTATAACCCCTTTAGTGCACGCAAAATATATATCTACAAAACTGTTATACCGGAAATGATCACATAAACAACTTTTTTATTGCTACATACAATTTATTTTACCACAAACAAACTTTAGTGAAAACTTTAACCTTCCTACATTTTGTTCATTGAAGCAAAGAGTGCCTACTCACTCAAACAACACCCTCATACCATCAACTCATCTAAACGATTAAAACAATCAAAAGCAAGCAAAAGCTGAAACAAAATAGTAAACTTTCCGAAAACTCAAACAGAATGAGGTAGGAGTCAAAACTTTTCAGTCATCATAGTGACTTTGGTGTATCCTATGTGATGTCTTTGTCCGTCTACAACTGCAAAAGTTCAGACAGTTGCTATGTCAAAAGGAATTTTTCTAATCGGAAAAGTCTCTTAGTAAACACAGATTTAGGACCGAAATTAACACAAATGGAGAGAACTTCTGTTCGAAAATTTCCAAAGACCAACACTCGTCGTCTTTGTATAGATTCAACCAAAATATCATAAATGTACATAGGTTAACCAATCCGGAGTGACTATTATATTGCTCGCGGACCACATTTTATCGAATTAGTTCGAAGTGGAATGTAGGCTTTTTTAGATTTTTTTATTTTAATAAAAATTCGAAAGTTTTTTTTGGCTGGTTCTAAGAACTGTTGCATTTCTATCGAATATGAACAATTTGAACTAGAAGAAGTGAAAAATGTGTAACCGTAACCTCGAAAGTCCAAGCCAATGGCATTGTATAGCACCTAATGTATATGTATAGCATGTGCGTGAAGTTAGCACCGCCATTCTGGATTTTCGAAAAAAAAGGTTGTGCTGTAATGTGCCCAACTTGTGCTGCTATGTGCCGTATTTAAAAAAAAAAAATCGTACTAAGGGTGAAGTTAGCACCGCCATTTTTGATTTTCGAAAAAAAAGTTGTGCTGCTTGTGCTCAACTTGTGCTGCCTTGTGACGTAAATATTAAAAAAAAAATCGCAAATTTGCAAATTTTACGAATGAAATTTTTGTGAAAAATTTTTTTTTTTGTTGAAAATTGAAAATAGCGGTGCTAACTTCACACTACAGCCCTTCGCAAGGTTTAGTTTTGGCCATAATATTTAGTTGCAATTATGCCATTTTTTTTTTTTTTCTTAGAAGTATTTTCTGAGCACAAAACATCACAACTTACTCTTTTAAGAAATTTTGAAATTTCGCAAAAATTTCACTCGTAAAATTTGCAAATTTGCGAATTTTTCAAAAGTATATACGGCGCAAGGCAGCATAAGTTGAGCACAAACACAGCACAGTTTTTTTAAAATCGAAAATGGTGGTGTTAACTTCTTTTAAATATGGCAGCACAAATTAAGCACAAAACAGCACAACTTTCACTTTTTAGTAATTAGAAATATTTTCGGCACATAGCAGCACAAGTTATGCAAAGCACAACCATTTTTTTTTTGAAAATCCAAAATGGCGGTGCTGACTTCACACCTATAGCTTGTCTATAATAATATCTTTAATGAGGTACTGTTGACCGTTTGTGTGTCTAGCAAAACGTGCTTCGAAGATGGCTCTGGACCTTTGGCACCTCATATGAGGGAAATTTGATTTTAAAAAATGCCATCTAATTGGACAGTAGGTGGTCAGAAAAGGTCAAGTGGTCCCAGAAATTGGTCAGCCCTTGATAACTTGAAATAAAGGCTTAAACTTTCTCAAGGTCGCTCAAGGTCACGTGCCATTTTTGCCACCTCATTTATGGGAAATTTGCAAAAAAATTATTCCATCCGAAAGATTTCTGGATCATGATAAAAGTTCAACTATTTTCAGTAATTGGTCAGCCAAAGCATTTTTTTTAATGAATTTTTAAAAATTTCAATTAAATTTAATTTAATCTTTTTTTTTCTATTAGAAAATCTCATAGACAACTTACAATTATGAGGTATATACATAGGAATAAGGTTTTATCATAAAACTTATTTGTCTTAAGAAAAAATTCGGATAGCTTACTATCCTACATTAATTTAACAAATTTAAATTAACACTTAAAGCAGCAGTTTATAAAAACTTCACACAAAATGCTTGATTTATTAAAAGAAAAATACATTGATAACGTTCGGATAAAAATCTAATTGCTTTATTTATCTGTTATTCTCCTTGAATTTCAAACCTCGAAAAGAATCTAAAGTTTAGAGATTATAAAGTTGATTTTATTTTTAATACAAAAAAGAAGAACAGAAATTTTTCCAATGTAATAAGCAAGCAAAAAGCTAATGAAATGCAATAAAGGCTTTCGGATATAACTTCTAAGAATGCTGTTAGTGATATTTTCATAGAAATAACAAGAACATTTTTTTGGGATAATGTTCGGCTAAGGCTTCGTTTCGATAATTGAACTAAAGAACTGATTTTAAAAAAAATTTTGGATAACGTCTGTCAACAGCTATTTTTTTCAAAGATCAAAAAGGCAAACCAAAATCAAATCAAAGAGATCAAAGAGGGAGACACAAGAATAATCAAAACATTTAGTTCAAAATGGAAATGAAAGATGAGCCACATTCACTGACAATTCTTAATATAACAATTTTGGGATTTTCAATAGAATTACCCAAAATATCAAACGTTGAAAACACTTTATTATGATACTTTTGAATTCTTATTAAAGGTGATTTCAGGAATAAGTTATTACGAAAGAATGGTATATTAAATGTGACCGAATAACGGCTTAAACGAATCGGGAAGTGAATGCAAATAAAATTTCGTAAATAAGGCGAATCTATTTTGTCATTTAGGATTCTGTGTAGGAATAACTCATCAATTATAACTCTGCGTTGACATAGTGATAACATTCCAAATAAATTTAACCTATCATTGTATTCATAGTAATTCCGATGCAGTTTGTATTGTAGGATTCTTGTAAACTTTCTTTGTACGCTTTCAATTTTATTCGAATGAGTCTCATAAATTGGGCTCCATACCGTCGATGCGTATTCAAGTGTACTACGAACCAATGAGTTGAAAAGTGTTATGAATGTCTCAGCCTTGCGAAAGAATTTTCCAGTTCTAAAAATAAAACCAATGGTTCTAGCCGCTTTTTTAGTTATATATTTATAGTGCACATCAAACAAGAGCTTAGAATCAAATATGACACCAAGATCTTTTTGCTCATTTACACGTTTTAATTCAGTATCACCTATACGATAACTAAAAATTGTGGGTAGTCTCTGACGAGAAAAAGAGATAATACTACATTTGTTTACATTTAAAAAAAAGTTTATTTGTGGTACACCATACTTGAAGAATATCTAGATCCTTTTGTAGTAAAATGCAATCTCTTACACAAGTATATATTTTTAAATCATCTGCGTACATTAGTGATGAAGATTGAAGTTTTTCCGTTATATCATTAATATACATATACTAAAAATAAAACAGGACCCAGAATTGAACCTTGTGGTACACCAGATGGAGGGAAGAAGAACAACTTTATGTGATCTATTGGTCAAATAAGATTTAAACCATAGGACAAGATCAGCATGAAAACCCATTGCTAGCATTTTTTTTATATATGATTTCGTGACTAACTTTATCAAACGCTTTAGAAAAGTCGGTATAAATGACGTCGACCTGTACTGTACGACAAAAGGCACTAGCAACATCATGCGTAATAGACGATAGGTTAGACACAGTTGATCGACCACTTATAAAGCCATGCTGTTTAGAGTTAATCAATGGTTTAATTTGAGTAATTAGATTGTGGTAAAGTAAACACATTTCTCGAATATTAATGAAGGAATGAAATTTCAGATATGCTACCTGTCTTATGAATTGGCGTTACAAAGGCTTCTTTAAATCTTTCTGGGAATACATTTTCCCTAAGTGATTTATTAAGAATAATGCAAATTGGTGTTATTAAAACTTCTTTACAATTTTTAAAAAAGATGTTTGGAATACCATCTGACCCCGCACTTTTATTGCAGTCTAATCCGTTAATTATATGACTTATGGTGCCTAGATATATTTGAAACATTTACACTTGAGACTTGGGGACTATGTAACAATAAAGTGCTATCATTTTTTTGTTCAGAGTAGTTATTTTTAAAAAACATAGAAAAGGCTTCACATATGGTGGATGGTGTTGAATGAATTATATTGCTGTGTGTCATTATTGAGGGGATGGAGTTAGTCGCTCTGATTTTTTTTGTGTAAGACCAAAAGTACTTAGCATTTTTTTAAGGTTGTTTTCTGTGTTTTCTACGTATTTCATATAGCATATCTCTAACTCTTTTTTACACAAACTACGCAAATACTTGAACATTTCCCTGTCGTCGTCCCGGTTAAATTTTCCCAATCTCTTGTGAAATTTGTTGTTTGCCTTAAAGAGCTTTATAAGGGCTTGCGAGTACCAACATGGAAATTTACCAGATGATTGTTTCTTTACTGGAACGAAAGACAATATAGTATTATTTAAATGTTCAAAAAAACTTTCAACAGAAGCATTGGTGTCCATATCATTGAGATAGGTCCAGTCAGTCCCATCCAAATGAGATAAAATATCAGCGTAATTGGCTTTAAAGAAATTTCTTTTCACAACATTCGTTTCAGGTAAGTAATTTGGGACTGAAATGTTAAACTGGACTACTAACGGAGGGTGATGGCGATCAACCTTAGATAGTGGATATGTACAAGCTTCAACGAAAAATGATTCATGGGAAAAAGTAGAGAACACAAGATCCAGCAACCTATTGTTAGTGTTCTGTACCGAGTTATATTGTAAAAGGTTACACAAAGAGGCTGCCAAGATCAGTGACTCTGCTTTGCACCCAATGTACTGGGAAGGTAACATTGCTTTGGAGCTGCTATCATACTCCCATGAAATCTCCGGTATATTGAAATCTCCCAAAAAGATAAGCGATGAGTTCGAAGAAAACATGTGGGATTTCTCAGAGAGATTATCACATATGTTCTCATATACCGCATTTAAAGATCTGGGTCTTATGTAACAACAACATATATAAACTTTCATATTACTTTTCCCGATAATGCATATCCAGAGATCTTCATACATAGTTTCTGATTGAATTAACCGCGTTGCCTGCATTCTTTTTTTAATTGCTATTAGACATCCACCACCCGATTCAAGGTCAGTAAACACTTGCAAATCGCGATCTTTACGAAAGACATTGAATACATTCGAGTCGAAAATTTCACTAGTGTTTATATCATTGGATAAATTTGTTTCAGTCAGACATATTAAGGGTATTCATGCAACGTCGTAAGTTTACAAATTGTGTAAAATGATAAGTTTACGCAAAAGTTTGCATGAACGACCTTTTTATTAATTTGGTTAAATGCTGTGTAATTGAATCAGCTGTTCGTTAAACGTCAAATATTTGGGCGCGTTCGGCATGGGTCGAGAAGTTGGTTTTACAGATAATGCATTATGGTCTGTTTATTTGCATGTATGTGTACAAATATATATTTATTTTAATAGATACGTGTAGTAAGCACTCCTGTTAATTCAATTATATTTGTTTTGCATTGAAATAAATACATCAATGCCATTCATTTCGCTGGAATCTAAATACCATTTCAACTCAACTCAAGTGACAAATAACCTGGAGCTGCCGATCCTTATTGTAAACGTAGTAATTTTTAAATAGAGAAGCTCTCCCGAACCCACGAGAAGTCGGAAACTCGGAAGGATAAAACAAAATGTAAAGCTAGAACTATTTAGGCTTTCTCAAACCAATGCGAAATATTCGGAACGACAACGGAACTTTTGCCTGTCAAAATCAATGGGTTAAAAACCCTCGAAAAGTTGCTTTCCAAACAGTCAAAAGAAGAAGTGTAGAATATTTCACTTAAGTAAAATGAATCGTACCTCTCTTTTTTTCATTCCAACTTCACCAAATATCAGTTTCACTCCCGTGAGATGAGTATGTTTTTCATGTATTCGCTCATTTTCAACCGACCACTTCAGTAAACTACCAACAATTATCATAGTTCTACCTTAATATACATGACAATAGTCGCGTTTTAAGGTAGAAGTATATTAGTCGCAAGCTCATGGCAGTGGGCGGATGAAAATTAGCGAATACAAACAAATCATATGTCACGCCCATAATGTACTTTTCTCCCAAGCCAACACGAAATTAAAGTGAATGATATCAATACTAAAAAACAACAAAAAACTGTCTTAGCGAATGCTTCGCTATAATTTCGCGTTGGTTGGGTAGAGCCTTTAATCGTTGAGTAAATGTAGACCTTGTAATTTTTTTTTTTGTGTAAACTACGTTTTAATTCACAACTTTTATCACCAACTAATTGCAATGCAATAATTATTTTTTTAGTTCTCCGAGATATCATTTGTATCATCTTTCTAAACACGCCTAATTCTAAATGTCACAAACACGCCTAATTCAATCTCTAAAAGTCACAATGACGTTTGGATAAGTTTAACCAAATATTTGGTTAATTTTCCGCAGCTAAATCCTTGGATAAAATTAACCAAATTGCGTAAACCATTTCCCATACAAAATTTGACAGTTCATTAACCAAAAGATAAAATTAACCAAATCGTAAACTTATCTAGTGTTTTACGCAGTTGCATGAATACCCCTATTATATCATAATTAGAGTTTTGTATTGTTAATTTTACTTCATGTGTTTTAGTTTTCATACGATTGATATTTTGGTAATAAATATTAAGATTCATAGTTGAGAATGTGAAATATTAAGAGCTGTTATAGTGAAAAAAAAAGTAGTTGCAATCTTACTATATTACTTTGCTCAAATCAATGGAGCTGGTTATTCTATAAATTCGAGTGGTGTCATCTTTCCCCATAAATATCTTTCCATGTTTGGTCCATAAATACTTAAAGTTTTGTGTCTCTTTGAGTGTTTTGGCCTGACTGTACAAGATGGTGTCTGAAAAACAAAGAACTTCATTAATTATAATTGGACTATCAGAATTATACACATTAAAGCCCAAGTCAGATATTTTAAGTTGTGGGAGTGCTCTAACAGCAGCAAGGAAAATATCTCTGGTATTTTGGTTTTTTAATTTAACAATAATCGGAGTGTTGTGATTTAAATTACTATCCATGTTCTCCTCCGGGTTGGTTCTTTGAGGTTTCTTCATTGGTTTGCGGAAAATTTCGATGACGTCATGGTTTTCGATGGGAATATTGTTCAATTTTTGTTTGATATCATTAAATATTGTTCTGAGATTCTCTGAAGCAGTAGCTGGAACATTCTTGATGATGATTTGATTAGCTGTTTCCAATCTTTCTAATCTACTAATGCGCTGCCCTTGTAGGACCAATTTATCCTTGAGTTCACGATTTTCTTCTTCGAGTTGCGTAAGTTTTGTAGAAATATTTGTAATGGAGTTGTTGAAGGAGTGCTGTGTTGCCTTCATCTTGCTGATTTCTTCCTCAATATTTTTTAATGCACTGGAGAACTCTTCTGACTCGGGGTCTGACAGATTCCCCGTGCAAATAGATGATGAATTGAGGTTAGGGTTTTTTTGGCATTGAACACATCTCCACATTGCTGCTCCGGACTTAATGTCAGAGATAAGAGCATCACTGATGTTTCCACATTTAAAATGGTATTCCTTATTACAAACAATGCACTTTGCACCTGGTTTTGATCTTGAAATTGTAACGCCACATGTTGGACATTTGATCACCATGCTTTTTTTTTTTTGTTATCGGCTAGGTAGGTACGTAAATATGTATTTTATTTTTACAAAAATCCAAGTTATGCGTGTTTTTTTGGATAAAGATTTATTAAAAGTATTTTCTTTTATTTGTAGTTGGTATTTTAATTTTAATTTTGTGTTTGAAATTCAATTAATTTAATTTTAAATAGAGAGGTAAAAATATAGACTTGTTTGACGTTTGTGCTTCTCTCTGTCAAATTCAAAATATCTGATAAAATTTAGAAGGACATTGGATAAAAGTAATTTAAGTGTTTGTTTATGAAATTGGCCATAATTCTTTATCCTTCAAAGAATAGGGTTAGATTTGTTCGTTTTGTTGATCAAACTCAGGGATTGAGTTGCAAAAATGTTTCGGATAACTGTTTGTTCTTTCATTTCTCTATCTACCTTTAAACAAAAATTGGGATAAAAAACTTCCCACAGAATAATACTTATCAGTTTCAAGATGGCCTCGTTTTGTTGATTGAACTACAAATTTCTTAATCTATCTCTAAAAAGTGTTTCGGATATATAAATTCACCCTATCCGTCTAAGGTAGAGTAACATTGATTCGTTGACTAAAACTAGGAATTGATTTGCAATAATATTTCGGAAGCTGTCTTATAACAGCTAGTTTCTTAGGCGTCGCTTTCCAAACTGAAACAACATTTCGTATAAACAACTATATGCATTTTGTTCTTATTACATTTGTTTATTTTGTTGATTAAACTAAAGAATTGAGTTTAAAAAATGTTTCAGATAACATCTTTTAGCAGCTTGTTTTTTTTTTTATTTCTCCGTTTTAGAACAATATTTCGGATAAATAACTACCCACTGCATTATATTTAATGTTATAGAAATGGGGTTACATTTTATTTGATTTGGTGACCGACTACAGAGCTGAGTGGCAAAAATATTTAGAATACCATCTTATAAAAGGCTAGATTCTTAAGTCTCTATTTTCCTTGGAATAATTTTTCGGATAAACAACTACGCTCTATTAAGTGCTTATCCGTGTAAGGAATGGGTTGGATTTGTTCGTTTTGTTGGTTAAACTAAGGAATAGAATTGAAAAAATACTTCGGATAACGTCTTTCAACTGCCTGTTCTTTAAATTTAAATCTGCATTGAAACAAAATTTTGGGTAAACAACTTTCCAATAGTCCTAATCCATTTAAATATGGAGTGAAATTAAGCTCGTTTTTTGATTGGGCTATAGAATTGAGTTGCTTGTGTTTCGGATAACGTCTTTTAATAGCTAGTTTCTTTAATTATTCAATCTATCTTAAAAAAAAAATTGTCTGTGGAGAAGACTCCATTTAGCAGGGTAAAATTTGTTCATTTTATTTACTGAACTATCTCCATCCGCTTTGAAATAATGTTTTGGATAAACAATTATCCTATTAGGTTCTTATCCGTCTAAGTTAGGGTAAATTTATTCGGTTTGTTGATTAAACTAAAGAATTCAATCCCAAAAATATTTCGGATAACAGCTAGTTCCTTGCATTTTTCAAAAAACAAAAAAAAAAAAACAAAAAAAACAAGAAAAATAAGAAAAGGATACAATAAGTTAAATCTTTAAATTATACAAAGTCATTGTTGCCTATTGAAATTCAAACCATAACCTCTCTTCTCTTCTATAAATTTAATAAATTTCCTTCATTTCGAATACATTTTTTTGGCCCGTAGTAAAATATTTTATGGATCATCATTTCTGCAAATCAAAAGGGACAAGAGAGCACGAAATCCTTTGAATGATAAATGTTTAAGCTATTTTCTTAAGAATTTTAAGTAGACTGCCGAAGGGAACTATTTCACAGCTAAGTCTTAGCCAAGAAATAAATAATTTGTAGTGTTGTTATTCATGAATACACATCTAGGCATATAATATAGTAAAATGAAGTGAATCAAAATTTAATACAAACAAGGATGTCTTCGTCCAGGCAGTCATTTGATTTTATTATGGTTCCCTTGAGACAATTTTAAATTGTTGACATTAAAGTTTTAATGATTTAATAGAAACTTTTGAATAGTTTATTTATTCAAGATTAAGTTAACTTGAGTCTATACATTATTTTAGCATTTTGAAGACGAAATGATTCAAAACAGCTATTAAGGTAGTGTCGCTAAAAAAAAACATACATAATCCCTATCAAATAAATTTTCTTTCCCTAAAATCTAATGATGTCAGCTATTTCAATTATATCGAATTTCTATTGAATTAAAAAATTCGCACTTTTTTGAAAGATTCTTCAGAACAATAATAGATTACTATTACAAAGAAATAAAATTAGCCAATTACTGAAAGAATACTTTCTTGTTTCTTCAACAATCAACAAAGAACAAGAATAACATTTTCAATAAATTTCAGATACCACTTTTATTATGTGACAAACTGAACGTTGTTTTCTAAAGAAAATACTCCTTTAATACAAAAATAGAATTCAACACTGCTGCTGACATAAAAATCAATTTCCTAAATTTAGTTTGAAGAAAATATAAAAAAAAAGATACCAAAAAACTTGCATTTTATTTCTTGGAAAAGAAGACATTTTGTATTTGGATGTAGGAAGCAAAATGATTTCCACTTCCATTTAAAGGAAACAAAATACAACAAACGGCAAATCACATTCAATTTTTGTAAAAGCAGCTTCCTTAAGATCCTCAGTGCAAAATTTGTCGTTTAAATTAAATTTTATTTTTATTTTTATGATTATTTTTATTTTTATTTTTATTTTTATTTTTGTCTTTAATTTTTCGTGGAAGCAACAACTCTCAACTATCGTGAGTGGCGCAGTTTAAGGGTAGGTTTCCCTTACATTTTGATGTTAGTGCGTTAGCTAATAGTTTAATAACTTTGTTATTTGTGAAGACAATTTGTTGAAATTTGGTTTTTTACATTAGCAATGAATACACGCACACACGTATATCAATTAAAATTATATATATAGTAAATTAAATACTTTTATGAAGGAAAGAAGTGATTTATTTTATTAAAAAATCGGACTTAATTTTTCAAAGTACAGGGCAGCTATTAGAATAACTTTTTTATTATTTTTTTTTTAGTTTTATGAAAATATAAAACAGGTTTTAGGGAATAGACTCTTCAAAAAAAAAAAAAAAAAAAAAACACACTTGAAAAAAATCATGTGAAATTATATCACTTTGAACGAACGTTTTGAAGTATAACTCTTATATTTTTTATTATTTTCAATGAAGTAAAATAAAAATATCAGAATATGACTTCATGCAAACAGTGAATCCTTTTGAATTCATGTATAGCTTGTTAAACAGGGTTTTTAACAGAAAAATAGCAATATTACCATTTTTGAACTTCAAAGTCATGGGCTTCCCAGGTTTAATTTTGATATTTCTGATGTTCATTCTAATAATTGGTCTAGTGAATTATCTAAGACATTAGCCTTTCAAAAAATTTTTTTTATTAAATTTACTCATTAAAAATAGCAGTTTAACATTTTCAGATGTGCAATGTTACTGTGAAAAAAGGAGAATGTTTACAAGCTTAAATTATTTTTATTAATTTTTTTTGATATTTTTGCTATTAGATTCAATAAAAAAAAAGTCATAACATTCATTACTTTTTTTTATATAATTTTTTTAAAAGAGGTCTTTTTTGCGTTTTTTAACAAAAAAATGCTTTCCACACGCACACAAAGAAGTGTGCAGTTCAGAGGAAATCCACTGCAGTATCAGCGCCAACTCTCTTTGTTCTCTCTGCAGAACAAATATCGCACATGCGCTGTCATATATTTTGTTCTTGTTTGTTCTCATATATATTTTTCTAATATGGTATAGCTACATATGTATGTAGTTTTTTTTCTTCTTTTCTAATCTCGCAGCAGAAACAGAATATATATATCCATATAAAAAAACCTGTTTAAAATGCATTTTTTCTTCAGTTGACAGTCCGGTGTCTGGATAGGAAAATTATTATATAGAGTATGGGAGGCGGAGTGTAGTACAAGTGGGAAAAAGTATATGGCATATTTTTTGTTTGTGTGTTGCATGATATAGTTTTTTTTCTTCTTCTTTCTTTCTCGTTTCGGACTTGTGTTTTGGATGAATATTTTTTTATAAGTTCATGTGTCGGTGGTGGTTCAGAAAAATTTTAAAGGGAGGGTGGGAGGTTAGTCATCGTGGTCAAGCGTATCGCACTTGCGCTGTCACATTTCTTTGTTGTGATTTTTTGTAATTGAATAATCAGGTTCAAGTTTTCATTTTTTTGGGATCTCAGAATGCGTTGAAAATACAATGTTTTTTGTTTTTGCTGAGTAGACATGATATGAATGTGTCGTTGGAGAAGTTATGTCTTGGTTAAATTTCAAGTAGGTATTTGTATCTGCCTTTCGTGGCGTTTTAGGAATGTTGCGAGAAAAAGGGTTGGAGTGACGGGACAGTCAAGACTATGTGCAAAAAAATAAGTTGCACATGAGAACTTATATAGTGTTGCATATAGTTTTACATATAGTTGTTATAGTTTATTGGTATTAGAGAAAGTGTTGCATATTTGTTCTCCTCTTGTATTGTGATTCTTCGCAATTCAGTAATGCATCAGTTCCAGTATTGTTTTTATTTTTAAATGAAAAGGATACTTTTGAGTTCTTGTTAGTGATTTTATTGGTACAGTTATTTAAAAAAACAGAGTGCAAGTGCACTTATACCTATAGGGTTTGTTCTGATCGTAAGATACAGTTATTTAATAAAAACTATAGCTAGTGCTCTTTTATAGTGTTTGTTCTGATCGTAAGATACAGTTTCTAAAAAAAACAGAAAGAAGCTGTCAGCTATCTGATAAAAAAAAACAGAAGCCAAAAAGTAGTAGTGTGTCTCTTCTATAGGGGGGCTTACATGGACCAACATGGCTCGATGGAAAAATGACTGTACACTAGGGTGTGTTTTTACTTGCGATTATAGGTACTATAAGGCAAGTTTTGGATTCGTGCAAAAAAAAAATTTTGAGATAACAATCAAACATGATATTACGATGATAGAGAACACCAAAAAAGTGGGAGGCAAAATTCTGTCTGTCTGTCTGTCTGTTCGTCTACAGCCTAAACGGCTCGATCGATTTTCTTCAAACTTGGTACTTAGTGGTTTTTGGTGATTCTGCCGATACATTTTTTTCACTTTTTTTTTAGAACCAAAAACAACGGTACCTGTCATACATTTTTTTTTGGCAAATTAACACAATCGTATTTTTCTCAAAAACGGCTCGACATCTTTTCTTTAAAAAAAATCAATAGATTTATTTTAGTAAAGGCTTTCTTTGGGTGGAAAACCATTTTTCAAAAATGGTTATTAATGGTACCTCCCAAGGAACCACTTTTTTAATTTTTGATTTTCTTCAAAATGGTATGACCGATTTCAATTATTTTTTTTATACAGAAGCTTCCAAAAAATGTTAATAGTTCTGTGTACCAACATTTTTGAAAAAAATATTTTTTGGGTTTTTAAAAAATATTTCAAATTTTTTTTTGGAAAATCAAATATTTCGAAACCGGCATCATAGATTTTTTTGAAACTCGATATTTAAGACTGTTTTAGTACTCTCTAAAATATTTTTAGAAAAAAATTTACATTTATGAAAAAATAACGGTACCTTCCATACAAAAGTGAAAAAACCGCAAAGGAAAATATTTTTTTGCTTAAAAACAACTCCTACGATTTTGATTAAACTTTTTTCATATACTAAAATTAGTACGATAGATAGATAGATAGATAGATTTTTATTCAATATAAAAGTTGTACAGTTGTTATCATTAAGAATAAAGAGCAATTGAATAATTAAGGCATGACAATATCTGTCGTCTGCCAGAGTGGCACATTTGCTAAATTTTACAATAATTTCAATTCTAAGAAAACTTTAACAGTTAAAAATATAATTATTGTTTTTGTTTAAATATTTTTTTTTATAAGAGCTTTTAGTTTAGCGAAAACAAAACATTTTTTTTTTAAGGGCTTTTAGTTTAGCGAAAACAAATTTTTTTTCAAAATTCAATTCCTATTGGCAGGGGGTAATATCTCCTCCCACTTGGACGGGAGGGGCAATCTAATAAAATTATTGTATAAAACAGAAACAAATTGATTAAGAAGCAACGGCAACACTTACAGTAAAGTTTTGTAGCTTTTTGAAAAGCCAGAAGTCCATTTTAATAGTTTATTTTCAAATAAAGTTCTTTGAATAAACAATTTCAGTAAAAACTGTTTTGAAACCCAAAACTTTGGAACAAAAATATTTTTTGTTCAAAATGATGAGTTTGAAACAATTTTGCACCAAAACTATTCATCAAAAAAACTTAATTTAAAAAAAAACCGTAAGAATGGACTTCTGGCTTTCCAAAAAGCTACAAAACATTACTGTAAATGTTACCGTTGCTTTTTAATAATTTTTTTTATTTTATTAGATTTCTTCTCCCGTCCAAACGGGGGGAGATATTACCCCCTCCAATAGGATTTTTTGCTTGTCTACTTCCCACCTACAAGTTCTGAATTTTTTGGCAGATTTTACGTGAATTTCCTAGCATGCAAAAAAAGGGGAAATTTAATTTACCCCTACAGCGACTATAGGGGATGAAAATAAAAATATGAACAAATTAGATAATTTGTTTTTCTTCATTTAGAGCCGATTTAGGTCCATCCGCGATGACCTTCTTTTAAACGACCACCCTACTATACAAAAATATGTATATAAATATGGCTTGCAATTTTTTTTTATAAACTTCGCTTTTCATTTCCCAAACCTCTGATAAGGTTATGTACAATCCAAAAACCTATCTCCAGAACTCACAATTTGCTAAATAATGAAAAAAAAACAAAAAAGTTGTCGAGCATCTGTTTACACTAGTTGGCTGGTTGGACGAGCCAGCAAGTTTTCAAAATATTATGAAAACCGTCGAGCTATTGGTCCAGCCAGCAGTTGTTGTCGCGTTTAAATGATCGAGCATGGCTCGACATCCAGCCATATTGTTGAGCATGTTGGTCCATGTAAACCCCCCTTATATGTGAAATGTGCAAAATAGTAAAATTTAAACCGTGAAGTAATATTAGCTTCAATGATATGTAATTCAATTGGCAAACAACATCAGTCACCAAAAAAAAAGCCCGAAGATGGATAGATACCTATATAATCCGAAAGTCGCTTAGAAAATTAAATATATGTTGTGTTAAATTACATTAAATATACATATGTAGTTACAATATATAAAAAATTGTTTAAGTTTTAAAAAATTTCTTTTTTATTTAAAATTCAATTCAAGAGCTTTTTTCACAAGCTTACGCTTTCTTACTCTACTCATAATTTGAATTTCAAAAAAGCCCGTCTTACCTTACCTACCTACTCACTTTCAAAAACTTAAATTTCGTACCTTCATTTTTCATAATTATAGTCCAACCTAACCTACAATACAACCGTATGAATGAGTCGGTCAGTGACCGGTTCTCATATATGTATCTCCAAAAAACAAAACAATGATAGCAAAAAAAACCAGGTATACAAAAATTTCATTCGCACCGTGCCGTCGCCGCCGCCGCCGCACCGTCGTCGGTCAGTCCCAGTAGATTCTTTCTGCACATAAATATAATGTATGCTTGCTTGTGTGCACTTCTGCAGCTCTGTCTCCTATGAATAGCATGTTGTGCATATGTCTCTCTGTGCTGAGAAAAGAATAGCATAAGAGAGAAAGTTAAAATAATTAGCTAAGAAGAGAATCGCAAATTCTTTCACTAATACATTTAAATGCATTTACATGAGTTCTGAGTTTGCTTCTGCGGTAGACCTACCCTTAATGTTTAAATGTCCTTAAACATCAATTTTATTTCGTCCTCCATGATGAATTTATTTTGCCATCAGATATATACAAAGTTCTGTGAATAAGAATTCAAATAAACAAGTGATAGCCATTAGAGTTTTTTTTTTTTTTTTTTTGCAACAAAATATTTCATTGGCATCAGAGAGAATTTATGACTTAAACAGTAAAATTAATTTTTATAGAGAAAAACTACTTCAACAGTATTTTACAAATTGTTTTGGTATTATAATTCTATCAGTAAAACAGGAATGTGAAAAGGATTATTTTATAAGTAGTTACTTCAAGGACGTACCTACCGTTTCTATGACAAAATTATCTGGAAACAAAAATGTAAAAACTCATTGATTTTGCCAGAATTAAACATTGCGGATTCCATGATTAATATACGAGTATGAGAGTTCGTTGTATGATTTGTTTAAAAACCCACTTGAGCTAGTCTCTCATTTCAATTATTTCTATACATATTTCACTTATTTTCTCTTTAAAATGGAAACGTTAAGAGAGTTAACATATTTGATTGAGTAAACATACACACATTGAACAAATATTAATTAACTCCAATTAAGTAAACTTACACAAAACAGAGCAAAGTTAAGAGTTCTTTATAAAAACTGCCCAAATAGGTATAATACGTATTTTCTTAATAGCACCTCCATCCCTTATTCAATGTCAACCCTCAAAGTCAAAACTACAAAATTTTAGAACGATTATTTTCGTAAAAGGTGGAATATAAAAAAAACTAAGTGGGTTATGCAATTAACACAAAGCTATTACCTTGTCCATGTATAGTAGGATTCTAATGGACTTCTTATTTCCTTAAGAATTTAATCTGATTATTTAACTTTCATTATTAAATTCGGTATTAGAAAGTAACTTTTTGAATATTTTATCCATCTCATTGGAAAGATAAAATAATGAAAAATGATTAAGATTATAAGGTAGGTATGACTATTTATTTTGCTAATCACTTTAATTTAATTTAATATCAGGAAAACAAGTTTTCCTATTTAAAAGAAGATACAGAGACCTGAAGTTGATAATAATCTTATCTAGGCTAACGGTTGAAATGAAACATATCTTAAAGATTTTCTTATGCTTGAATAGAGAAAAAAAAAATTAAGTTTGTTAAAAGTTTTTTTTAGACTTGCTCTTTATTGAAACTTTAAATTAAAATGTATAAGTTATTTATCTTTGTACCTTATTTTCCCACAAACTTAAAACTGTGAAAAAAGCTTGGCTATTGAAGATACCTTTTAATATGGAACAATTGGCTCCGTGAAATAACTCCCTAATGAAATAACTCCCCAAAGTGAAAATGAAATAACTCCCCGCATTGGGGAGTTCTTTCATTTTGAAATAAGTCTCCAATTTGAAGATGAAATAAATCCCCAAAAATGAATGAAATAAGTCCCCACACAAAAAATTAAATAAGTCCCCATAGATTTGTTATGAATTTTTTTATTGAACGTAAGAAATAAAGTTGTTAAGTATAAAAATAGGTTCCTTGTAAATTTACGGCCGGGAGCCTGGTGGTGGCGGAGCGGTGGCGGTGCGAGGCGGCCGGGCCGGGCGGAATGGTCACACTGGTCACGCTGGCCATTTTTCATATTGTTTGGTGTAGCTCGGAAGCTAAGCTGACTTTAAAAACTTTTTGTTCGAAATCAAATTTCCCATCGAAATGGATGGTTTAAAAGACTTATAAAAATTTCAAGCCAGGAAAAATTGACAGAAACCAATAAAAAAATCTAAAAATTTAAAATTTCTAAAATTTTAGAAAGAAAAGGCTCAAGACATACATACAAAGGTGCTCGGAAAAACTTAAGTAGAGGCTCAAGTTCAAAAACTCATTTTTATTCAAAATTCATATTCAAACTACATATAGGTATAAATATTTCTTATAATTTTTTGCAGTTTTGCCCCGAAAGCCTCTAATTTTTGGTTCTGCATGTCAAATTTCACATTCCTAGAGACGGAATTGCTGGGTCGATTAATATGGCTCCGTGAAATTAAGCCTCAGGAAATAAAGGCAGACAAATGGAATAAGACCCCAAATTAAGGTATTTTTTCATAACGAAACTGTGTAGACCCCTTCGAAATGAAAAAAAAAAACCAAAACTAAACTACATAAGGCCCCAACTTGTTTTGTCTTTTTGTTTTTTTTCAATAATTATACCACAATTTCTATTTTGTTTTAAAGTTTATTTTCTTAAATGAAATAACACCCCAAATTGTCAAACAGAACACCCCAAACTATCTAGTACAATTTCTCTTGCACAAAGGCATTAGTAATTCTTCGCCCTTGAGTGATCCATTGCGATAAAGTTTTCATATTGCGTTCAGCACAAATTTTGAAATGCTAACAAGGCTTCATATACCGCAAATTTAGTTCTGTTACTCGTTGATGGCTTTAAACACCTGTTGAAAACCATCAGTTTGAGTAACAGAATAGCAGACAAAAATTGCGCGATTTATTCAGCTATTCTGTTACTCGCTGATGGGTTTCACGTTTCTTATATTGGAAAGCATCTAATCTTTTCAGCTACTCTGTTACTTATCAACTGATGGTTTACATATGAAGGTAATGTTGAAAATCCTCAGCAGATGGGTCCACAATATGTCTTTTGTAAGACAATGTTGTTTTAGCATTTTAAAGATCATTTTATATGCAAAATGAAATAAGTCCCCAAATTGATATTCAAAATAAAGTGGAATTAAGCTTCTAAATAAATGTTGGGATCTTATTTTTCATTGGGGCCTTATTTAATTATGAAACTAGGCCCTAAAAGAGCAATGCAAAAAGACTCCAAAGAATGGCAAATGCCTCCAAAATTTGATGTATATAAAGTTAGCACGACACTTTTGGAAAGTGATGTTAAAAACTATCCTATCATTTGTTGCTACTTAATTGCGAATTAGTTACGCAAAAAAAAAAATTAATTGATTTTTTGGTTTGCGAAAAATGGGTGTCCTGCTAACTTCATATGAACTTAGCAAGACAACTTTCTCAAAAATAAAAATAATCGAGCTGAAAAAAGTTTATTTTTGAGAACTAATTAATTGCGAATTAGTTACGCCAAAAAAAATTTTATTGCATTTTTGGTTTGCGAAAAAATGGGTTTCCTGCTAACTTCATATGAACTTGGCAGGACACACATTTTTTCGCAAACCTAAAACGCAATACAAATTTTTTTTGCGTAACTAATTCGCAATTAATTAGTACTCAACAACCAAATTTTTTCAGCTCGATTATCTTCATTTTTGAGAAAGTTTTCCTGCTAGGTTCATATGAAGTTAGCATAGGACACCCATTTATTCGCAAACCAAAAATGCTATACATTTTTTTTTTGCGTAACTAATTCGCAATTAATTAGTTCTCAAAATTAATTTTTTTTTTTATCGTTTATACAAATTTTTGAGAAAGTTGTCCTGCTAAGTTCATATGAAGTTTGCAGGACACCCATTTTTTCTTAAACAAAAAAAGCAATTAATTTTTTGTTTGCGTAACTAATTCGCAATTAAGTAGCAACTAATAGTTTTAACATAAATTTCCAAAAGTGTCCTGCTAACTTTATATACATAAAAATTTGAGAATTTTTGTTGTTGTTGTCTTATGTGCATTTTTTCGTGTCCTTATTTTATTTTTTTCTTGGGGGCCTTATATCCTGAGGAATAATTTCGCAGAGCCAATTAATTTAAAACTTGGGCTTGCGGACAAAAACTGCTAAAAATTATAAGAAATGTTACAGTTTGTTCAATCATTCATGTATGTAGAATGTCTTTTGTGGCATGAGCTTTGTGACACTCTTCCTGTGTTTTTAGAATTATATGTCAATCACATCCATATCATCGAGTTTGGGCAAAAATAAATTGTTTATCATCTATGTGCTCGGGTCGTCCTAACTAATTAGGGTTCACCTAACCCCTACCCCACACCCTAACTGACGCATCTAGTTATTGTTTTTCATTCAACCCACCGTTAAGGTGTATGCTTGAATGCAACTAGACTTTTGTATTCTTAGAAATAAATAGGTACATTTTCCCTAAAACAGCAAAAAATTAAAAAATTGTTTTTTCGCCTCCTTTTACAAAAGTGATCAAAATGCGCAAGCTCTAAATATTTTCCAATCTTTTTGAAAATCAGAATGAATATCTATTACATCAAAGAGACTCAGGGTGTTAACTAAGTCAGGTCAAATTTTACATTTAATTGTATGCCATACAAAATAAAATACCCGAGTTAGTACCCTTTAAAATTTGATCTCCATTGTACGATACAAACAATTTATATTTTAAATAAACGTGAGCTTATTTTAAAAATAAAATAAAACTGTTTAAAGAACATAGAACAACAAGACAACAGTATCCTCTGATTTATAAATAATTTACATGATAACTTTTGCGTCAGGACATTTTTCGAAATTAAATGAGTGCGAAGGTGAGATCAGATGTTTTTCTCGTTCGCATTCAATGAATTTCGAAAAAAGTAATGACTCAAAAGTCGTCGTGTAGTAGGGCACTATCGGAATGATTTCAACCAAATAATTGTGGTGATTTCAGAATCTTTTCAATTTCGAGGATGGTTTTGAAAAACTTTTAACAATATTATTAGTAGGGGAGCCCACGATGCTAAATGTGGATTTACTCGAGCGTCGTACGAGTATTTGTATGAAAAAACTGGACAAAATTAATTTTTGTTTTGATTGCAATATTTTCATCTTAAACCATGTAATTAATACCCTTTTTTAATAAATTTACCCTCTTTAAACACAAACAAAAATTTGAAGTTTTTTTTTTTTAATTTGTCTACTGGGAACAAGAAAAACGCCAACAATCGGATATACGATATGACCAAAAAAGCTAAAAATGATCAAAGTTGCAGCCAATATTTTTTTTAATCAATACTTGGAGCTTTGTTTAACCATATTTTATACAAATAATTGCCAAATAACTCCAAAAAATAAAATTAATTACAGTCCGAAAGAAAAATAACGGAACAAATAGTCAGTTTAAATGGCCATAAAAGTGGGAATACGATATGACAAAAAACAGCTACATCCGCAAAAATCCGTAGCCGATTCTTTTTGAAAACCAAGCTTGATGGTTTGTTTTATCCACTCATATACAAATGAGAACCCAATTCCACCGAATTCTATAAAAAAATTACTTCCCAATGAAAATAGTCCAGTAACTATATACATTAGACCTTGCGTCAGGTCCGGTAGTTCTGATTTTTTTCTGAGTTGTTTGTGATGTTGGCCTAGTATTAAATCTGATTTTTCGACCTCGAGCGCCGAACGCAACATTGGTAAAAATCCAAAAAACCGGAAATTTTTCGCGGTTTTTTCACTTATTGGCTATTTTAGCCATTACGCCTTAACTTCCGAATAAAACATTGCTCTACGATTTCAACCTTACTAAATTTGCTTCAATTTGAGTCCAAAGCCGGTTCTGTAGACATAACGGTTTCCAAGGGACGGCATTTCAAAATATAGCAATAAAAAATTTAAAACAACAAGTAGTATATAAAACAGTATAGTAACAAAAACATGGTCTTTGACATATGCTGCATCAAAGCAATAGAGCGTGTATATTGGGCCAAAAGAAGAAAACCATAGTACTGGATGGGGGTTTATAACCCCCTGTTTAGGCGGGAGGGGCAATTTTAAGAAAAGTTGACTTCAAATAGAAAAATAACCATAAAAATACAATGGTAATATCTGGACGAAAATCCATTCCTCATCTCAAAGCCAGAAATCCATTCTTTAGTTTTATTTTTAAATAAAGGTTTTTTAGTTGATAGTTTTTGAAAAATTTACTTTAAAACTCAAAATTTTGAGAAAAAGACGATTTTTTTGTGCTAATCTATTTTTTTTTTAATTCTATGGTATTAAATACGATTTTTGTTTTTAATTTTCAATGCACTTATTCATTTTTAGTTAAAAACTGAAAACCAAATGCTAAAATGACTTCTAGTTTTTGAGAAAACTGAAATTAAGATGATCAACTTCACTGTTTTCAGTATAGTATCCTTTTTCTTCGGGGTGGGAGGGCTCTGCCTCAGATCCGGTAGATCTGATTTTTAGATGAGTTGTTTATGATGTTGGCCTTACCAATAATCCAAGTTTTCGACCTCGAGCGCCGAACGCAACTTTGTGAGATATGCATAAAACCGCGAAATTTTCGCGGTTTTTTCAGTTATTGGCTATTTTAACCATTAAGGCCTGGCTTGCGATAATAACTTTACTCTACCATTTCAAAATAATTAAATGGGCTTCAATTTGAGCTAAAAATCAATTCAAATTGTGAAATTTTTCATCAAATTTTGAATTTAGAATTCTGCAAATCGAATTGAAGGGGGGCTTATTCACCCCTTGTGTGAATTCGTTTGCCCCTTTTCAATAATTTTTTTATATAGTATAGCGTGTCATGTTGGCTTTATTTTAAGATCTTAATCATGAAGATCGGATGAGTAGAAACGGAGTTATGATTTTTTAAAGTCAACCATACAAAACTCGAACTAAAACATTCGCTTCAGATAACTCACTGGTGGGTACTGAACTGAGTACTGTTTTAGTTCGAGTTTTATATGGTTGACTTTAAAAAATCATAACTCCGTTTCTACTCATCCGATCTTCATGATTAAGATCTTAAAATAAAGCCAACATGACACGCTATACCATATAAAAAAATCATTGAAAAGGGGCAAACGAATTCACACAAGGGGTGAATAAGCCCCCTTCAATTCGATTTGCAGCATTCTAAATTCAAAAGTTGATGAAAAAATTCACAATTTGATTTGATTTTTGGCTCAAATTGAAGCCCATTTAATTATTTTGTAATGATAGAGTAAAGTTATTATCGAAAACCAGACCTTAAAGGTTAAAATAGCCAATAACTGAAAAAACCGCGAACATTTCTCGGTTTTTTTGCGTATTTCACAAAGTTGCGTTCGGCGCTCGAGGTCGAAAACTTGGATTATTGCTAAGGCCAACATCATAAACAACTCATCTAAAAATCAGAACCACCGCATCTGAGGCAGAGCCCTCCCACCACGAAGAAAAAGGATACTAGACTGAAAACAGTGAAGTTGATCATGATAATTTCAGTTTTCTCAAAAACTAGAAGTCATTTTAGCATTTGGTTTTCAGTTTTTAACTAAGAATTAATAAGGGCATTGAAAATCATAATCAAAAATAGTACTTAATACCATAAAAAAAAAAAAAAAATAGATTAACAAAAAAAATCGTCTTTTTCCCAAAATTTTGAGTTTGAAAGTAAATTTTTCAAAAACTATCAACTAAAAAAACTTTATTTAAAAAAAAATTAAAGAATGGATTTCAGGCTTTGAGATGAGGAATGGATTTTCGTCCAGATATTACCATTGTATTTTTATGGTTATTTTTCTATTTGAAGTCAACTTTTCTTAAAATTGCCCCTCCCGCCTAAACAGGGGGCTATAAACCCCCATCCAGTACTATGGTTTTCTTCTTTTGGCCCAATATACACGCTCTATTGCTTTGATGCAGCATATGTCAAAGACCATGTTTTTGTTACTATACTGTTTTATATACTACTTGTTGTTTTAAATTTTTTATTGCTATATTTTGAAATGCCGTCCCATGGAAACCGTTATGTCTACAGAACCGGCTTTGGACTCAAATTGAAGCAAATTTAGTAAATTTGAAATCGTAGAGCAATGTTTTATTCGGAAGTTAAGGCGTAATGGTTAAAATAGCCAATAAGTGAAAAAACCGCGAAAAATTCGCTTTTTTTTTGGATTTTTACCAATGTTGCGTTCGGCGCTCGAGGTCGAAAAATCAGATTTAATACTAGGCCAACATCATAAATAACTCAGCAAAAAATCAGAACTAACGGACCTGACGCAAGGTCTCAGTTCTATGAAACTACAAGGTTACTGGACTAAAAAGAACCAACAAAAATAATGTTTTTTTTTTTGTTCTTAGAACAAAAAATCAGAGAAAAATATAAATATAGCATTCGCACATTAAATTAACCAAATCGCAAATAGGTTTAACCTAAACGCAAATAAGTTTCACCCAAGCGCAAATAGATTTAACCCAAACGCAAATAGAACTAACCCAATCGCAATTCGAATTAAACAAATCGCAAATAGAGTTAAACTATTAACAAATCATTTTAACCAAAACGCAAATTGAATTAACCCAGGCTCAACTTGTTGTTCCAGCTGTGTGGTGAAGAAATGGAAGGCTTATAACAGTAGGAATAGTTCACCATAAGATTTTGACAAAATCCCAATTGTAAATTCAAATAGTTTTGGGCATTTTTCCAAGAACTTACCAAAAATATAAGGCCAATCCCTTAATAATGGCTTTTTAACAATTATGGATAGTACCAAAATCCATTAGACCCAAAAAGTACACCTGGAACAATAAATCAAGCTAAGGTTTATTCAATTTGCGTTTTGGTTAAAATAATTTGTTAATAGTTTAACTCTATTTGCGTTTTGTTTAATTCGAATTGCGATTGGGTTAATTTTATTTGCATTTGGGTTAAATCTATTTGCGCTTGGGTGAAACTTATTTGCGTTTAGGTTAAACCTATTTGCGATTTGGTTAATTTAATGTGCGAATGCCATATTAAAATATTTGCCGTAGAAAAGGCTCAATATAATAGTGAAATCTATAGTTGATTTTTATATTACAAAAATTTCACCAGACTACACAAAATTTTTAAGGAATAATTTAATAAAACGTTACAAATTTGTTGAAGTTTGATTACAAAAAGAAAAATGACAAATTCTTAATCTATGACTTTGAACTAATATCATAGCCAAAATAAGTTGATCAATAAACAAAATATTATAGCCTATTGTTCCATGGGATCTTAGCTATTGTCTGGAAAAAGTTCCCTTTTCAATTTTGAAATTTGAAAAATCGACTTTTGGTCGAGTTTTGTAGGCAAATACTCCTATGTGCGTCGTTGGGACCTAATGGATTTTGAAGATTTGATGATAGAGAGAAACAAAATTTTAGTAAAGTATACCGTTTCATCGGTGGGGGGAGCATCTACAGATGTTCAAAAATGTTTAAAAAAAAAACATTCACGTGGACATATTCGAGCGCGTCAGATATTGATAGTGTATATGGCCTGGGTCTTTCTAATAACGGTGGTATGTTAATCTGCCGGTTTGCGTTGTGGGGGTAGCTGTATGAGAGTGTAGAAATTTGAAAACAAATGGATTTACTCGAGCGCGTCAGATTTTAATAGGGGATGTTAAGTGAGCATCCGCATCCCCGAGGATGCTCACATTCAAAAGACTGACGATTCGGATGTGACGCAAGCTTGCGGCAGCTTCTTGAAAATGCAAACAAAAATCTCCATATTGAAATACTCGAGCGCGTCAGATTTTGATATATATAGTTCAACTTGATGTCCTACATGTGCTGAACCTTAATCTGACGATTATCTGGAGGGGTTTTCTTAATCCGACGATTTGAAAAGAAGAAACATTTTTATTCAGGATTTTTTTCAATCACTGAGGAGAGTATAATAACTTGAGCGCCAAAAATTGAAAACGGTTTTTTTTAGAAGGGTCAAATACATGTACAGGCATTTCCTACTATGAGAGGGGGGATCTATGTCGCCCCATTTTGGAGGTAGAGGCAATTTTCGAGAAAAACGACTTAAATGAAAAAAAAAATATTCAAAATCAGCGACAATACTTAAAATTCAAAACAATAACGGTTTTAAAAGCCAGAAATCGGTTCTTTTATCTTACATTTAAATTATTTATGTCAATAGTTTTCAAAATATTCGCATACAAACTCAAATTTTTGATAAAAAAAACGCTAACAAAATGTTGGGATCAATTTTTCTAAAAATTGTGAAGTGAAAACTACATTTTTTTTGTGGTAAATGCTCATATTAATTTAAAATCGAACACAAAAAACCGGAAGCTTCTATGTCTTCCAGTTTTTGAGAAAATTGCAAGTTACTTATACTACTTTTTTGAGATATTTTTAATTTGCTTACACTGCCAGCATTACGGCTGCGTTATAAAAGTAAGATATGTATGCAACCGCTTTGCTTGGGCTCACTATAGAATTTGGGGTATGTGCGAGGCTCGGTATTTGCCAAATTTCATTTGGATTTAATAACTTTGAATGTATTCTCTGTTTCCAATGTCAATAGCTACTAATGAAAACAGCTACATAATGATACAATGTAATAATCTCTTAAGAAAGTAGAATCAGTAATTAACAATTTTCTTAAAAAACTAGAAGGTATAAAATCTTCCGGTTTTTTGTGTTCGATTCGAAATTAATACGAGCATTGACCACAAAAAGGAAATTTAGTTTTTTATTCCACAATTTTGAGAAAAATTGACCCGATTTTTTTTTTTTCGTTTTTTTATAAAAATTTTGAGTTTAAATGCAAATATTTTGAAAATTATTAACACAAATAATTCAATTTAAATGTAGGATTAAAAAAGAGATTTCTGGCTTTTAAAACCCTTATTGTTTTGCATTTTAAGTATTGTCGTTGATTTTTAATGTTTATTTTTCCATTTAAGTGGTTTTTTTCGAAAATCACCTCTACCTCCTTAACGCGACGAGAAAAACGGCAGATTATACTTTTCCAGTTATCCTAGAATTATTTGCTTCACAATAAAAAAAATTCAACCGCGCTCGAGAACGTCCAGGTGACAATTTTTTTTGCAAGTTTGTAACCCTCCCACTACACTCAAATCGTCAGATTGTTGAAATACACACTTTTCAGCATGAAATTAACCTATACCCTATCTTAATCTGACGCGCTCGAGTATTTCGAGCTATCGATTTTTGTTTACTAATCTGACAACCTGCCCTAGGCGCCCGGCCCTACATAGAGGACTGGTATATGGTGGAGGTACTCAGCAGGGTGCAAGCCCTTTATACTAATCTGACGGGCTCGAGTAAATCCCAAAACAAAATCCCTTAGTGGGCTCCCCTACTATATGCAATTTCATTCGGTGACATCGAACATGGTATAAATTACAAGCTCTTAAGTAAATGATGTCCAGAAAGATTTTTGTTTTGATGAACTTTGACTTGCGATACGTGAGTAAAGTTAAAACAAGCAAGTTAAGCATTCGTAAAAGGAATCAAAATCGAGATTTTCTTCAATTTGACATTATTATTTCTGTTTGTCTATCTTTACCTGAAGATAAGCTTAAAGATGCTGAGAAACATGTGCTTTCTTACCGCTGTCAAATTAAAAAAAAAAATTATTTTTGAAAAGAAGAATTTTTTGAACAAAATAAAAAAGTAGATTTTTGGACGTAGAGTTTAAAATATACAGTAAAAAGCAGAATGGGGAAAGCCCCCCTACTCAACATGTTCTAAACCATGAGGTTAAAGATGTTCGACAATGTCCAATTGCGAAGTTACATTATTGTTCTTATTCCGGTGTTTTGGGGCCGCAGTTCAAGAGATACCCTATGGCTTAGAACAGTGTTCACATGACCGGTAAAAGTATCCACTTTTTTTAAAGGTTACCATGTAAATAACAAACTTTGACCTTTAAGCTTTTTTGACCACCCCTAGAAATACTTTTTTTATTTTTGAAAATTTCGATATATTTTTTGTTGCTATATTCCCTTTTCTTTTTATTAATTTTCGAATTTTGAAAGATGACCATTGTGAAAAACTCAATTACCTAAATTGACCACTGGGGTTGATTGCTTTTAGCGATTTACCACAACAAATATTTTAATTTAATAAACGTCCACCTTCTTAAATGCGTTTTTACATAAATCCAATCCGGGGATTTTCCTGCATCTAAACCAATGTTAAAATTTATTGAATTAATATTTCGAAGATTACCATCAAGTTTTTTATTATTTTCGCGAGCTTGTCTTGTAGCCATTTTTGATATATTGAAAATGAGATAAGTTTTATGGAAAGGAGCATTTTTTAGTGGATTTCCGTTTTTTCCCCAAGGGCGACTCAAAATTAATGTTGAGGATATTTTCAAGAAACCATTACGCATAAACTATCAGTTGCACGCAATTCTCTTTTTACGATCAACACTAGTGGCCATTTTAGATAATTGATATATCTAGCATTATTTAAAAAATAAAAAATATCACTTGGGGTGGTCAAAAATTTTTTTTGAGTTGCAGCGTTCTTTTAGCCCACCATTTTTTAAAATCGATTTTCTTTAAAATTGTGGGTGGTCAAAATAAAAATAAAGCGTCCTTTCCTGAGAAAATATTGACCCAGTTACAATGATAAGTAGACCGCGTTCCGAATCGCCCTTGTACTCTTTTAGAGCTAAACCAATTTTACCAAAAGTGCAGACTCTTAATTATTAGTTATTATAATCAAATTAATTCAATTTTTCTTAACTAATTTTTAAAATATTAATCATTAAGTTTTCATGAAATTAAAATTTTCTATGGTTATAGTTCAAAATGAGTGTATAGGTATACAACATACATGAGAAACATTATATCCAGATTGCATAAACAAAAAGTTATTTTCTATTTTCAAAATGTTAAAAAGTATGAAATCTTTAATTTTCCCAACAGAATACTTACGAAGAAGCTTGAAGAGTTTGGGGCTATATCTTCCAAGTTTACAAAAATGTGGGTATACTTACGCATAAATCCTTGATAATCGTTAGTAATGGAGGTTACAATAGATTTGAAATTTTCCAAAACCCATACACTACTCAAATGCATTATCGCCTCTAGTGTTGATCCTACACAAATGGGAAAACTTGAAAATATTTTGTTTTCTTCTTCGCATTGTTGTCATCTTAAACACCACATGAACACCCTTATGACTTGATGTAATCTTTTGTTATACTTTTCATCATAATATCAAACTCGAAAAAGATGAACAATGTACGAGTACAGTACATATATGAATATTTTCGAGAAGAAGAAAAAAAAAACAACTGAAGTGGAAAAATACTTCTAGGTTTGCAGTATAGGGTACCTGTTCCTATTCTACCAAATAGGGGAATGTCAGCTGATGTGGAAAGAATATAAAAGTCTCTCACCTTATGCAAACTTTTTTTCTCTAGAGACAAATCTTTTTGGCAGCACCGAAGCCATCACACATTCAACAACACCACAGCCACATCCACATAACATCGTGGCAATATAAAAATTGAAAATGCTCTTGAGTTTAAGGGATTTAAAGTTTTTATTTTTTGAAATTATATTGCAATGTTGAGAGGTTTTTGATTATTTTTATTATTGCATCCCAAATGGTCTCTAGTGCAATTGTGATTATATTTTGAATTTTCAAGTACACTTCAAATCAAATCAAAGTTCAAAAGTGACATTTTTCGACTTTCAAGGGGTATCGAAATATAGAATTTTGTGTTAAGAAACTTTTGGGAGATTATTCACTTTCATGGAAACTTGAGTCAATAGCTCTATTTATTGGAAGAATTTTAACTAGCGTACCTATAGCAAATATTGTAATTTTTTAAACTAAGTTCTATGAAAATAGCCTGTACTAAGTTTATGCAACAAAAACTCAAGAAAATATAAAAACTCGTCACTATAATAATGTCCCATTTTTATTTTTTGTTCTTGCAGTACAGACCTTATGAAAGAGCTTTTCAGAAATACTGGTGCCTGTTGCTACTCGTATTTGCACGGCACCTTAACTTAAGAAAAGTCTTAATTTTTAAAAATGTCTTCAAGTTCTTCGAAAGACACAGAAGTGTAGAGGAAAAACAGGAGATCGTTGACGCAACAAACAAATTTAACGACCTTTAGGGCTGGCTACGATACCAAACCAAACGAAACTTCTGTAAGTGTCGTCTCGGTATCGCCAAAGTCGAAAAATTTCAGTACCATCTCGGTATCGGTCTTGGTCTCGTATAACAAAGTCTCGTCTCAGTTCTGATACCGATCAGTATCGGTCTGTCTGGTTTCGGTCTCCCCTGGTTTCAGAGGATCCCCCAACCAAGCATAAGACAAATGGGTGTGGCAATGGGTAGTTCTTGTAAGAATCATTGCGTTAACTATTTTCCTGCTAGAAGGAAAAACTGTAGGAATTTCATCCAAAGCATTAGAACCGATTCGGAGAAAACAATTACAAAAATGGTTTTTTGTAGTAAAATAATAATAATATCTATTCCAAAATTCATTTTTTTCTAACGATATCAAACGATATCACCAGTCTAGGTAAATTTCAGTGCAAAATGCATGGTATCGGCTCGGTATCGTCTTGGTATTGTTTTGATCTCCAATACCATATGGATACCGAAATTTTTCTGGTATCGTGACCAGCCCTAACTATCTTGTGAAAAATAAGACAGAAACTGGTTCAAAAAAGCTCGTGGCATACTGGTTAGTGCGTTAGACTATCACGCCCAAGCTCTGGGTTCGACTCCCAGCCGCTACCACCTAAAAACAAAAATGGTTTTTTTCCGAGGTACTGCCTCTGGCAAAGAACTGACAAATCCTCCAAGAACATCTCATCTGTTGTCATGAAAAGTACCTCTCTCATCTAGCCATTCGGAGTGGGTAAACAAAACTGTAGGTCCCATATCTTTTCCTGCCAAAACAACGCACTCAGGAATTGTTGAGAGTTGTAAGTTACTAGGCCCTGGATCTCATGGAGCTGTTGTGCTACCAAATATACCTATTTCATTTATTGTTCAAAAAAACATCTGATGTTTTTTCCGTATCAAAACGAACTGTCATTAATTGTTTAAAGCAAAATAAAATCAAAGGCAACAACTCACCACCAAAAAAGAAAAACAAATCTGGCAAAGACGATGACGATGAGTTTGATAAATGTGCTATCTGGCAAATACGAACTTCCAACACTGGACACCGTTTTGTCCGTTTTCCCAAAACTAATGGCAACCATCATTCTCGAGCGAATAAAGGATAGAATCGAATCTACACTTACCTCATGTTCGTGGATTTTGAGAAGGCCTTTGATCGAGTCAACCGAGAATGTATATGGAGATCGTTGCTTGGTGGAGGAACTCCACCAAAAATTGTTGCCATTATTAAAGAGTCCTACAACAACGCCAAGGTTCGTAGTGCAACAGGGTGTGAGACAGGGGGATGTTCTATCGCCAATTCTCTTCCTGCTGACGATGGATGACGTATTGACGGCCAGTGTTGGTACAGCTGAGCGACAGGGCATTCAATGGAGACCGTTCGAAAGGCTCAGTCATTTAGACTATGCCGATGACATATGTCTACTGGCAAATAACATCAGTGGGCTGAACGGGATGTGCCAAACACTGCAAGTGAAGGGAGAGTCGAGTGGTTTAAGAATAAACAGCAAAATGACAAAAATAATGCTCACAGGCCGCTCCACACAGCAGCGTATTATTCTACAGGAGACGCCAGTTGAAGCAGTGGAACAGTTCAACTACCTTGGCAGTATTGTCTCTGCAAAGGGTGGTACTGATCTGGACGTTAAAAGTAGAATAAATAAAGCTCGTGCTGCCTTCGGTACTCTGTCCCCAATCTGGAAATCAAGTCAAATCTCCTTACGTACTAAGTTGAGATTCTTCTAATCCAATGTGAAATCCGTGCTGTTATATGCTTGTGAAACCTGGAAAGCCACGTCTATCATTTCGAAGAAATTGCAGGCTTTTCTGAATCACTGTCTTCGCCACATCCTAAAGATTCGCTGGCCACAAATAATATCAAATGAGGAATTGTGGCGCAGGACAAGTCAAGAGCGGCTGGACGTTGACATAAGAAAGCGTAAATGGCGTTGGATTGGTCACATACTGAAGAAACCAAACGATGAAATTGCAAAGCAGTCCTTTGAATGGAATCCTCAGGGTGCACGGCGGGTTGGAAGACCAAGAACAACATGGAAATCAACTGTCTCAGCGGAAGCAGAATCCCAGAGAAAGACGTGGCCTCAGCTAAAGTACCTTGCAGCAGACCGTGAAGGATGGAGACGTTTTGTTGACGCCCTATGCCCAAGCCGGGGTTACAGGACACGATGATGATGATGAACACTGGACACAATTTTGATTGAGGCTTAACTCTATAAAGTATAACTGCAATAAGCCTTCTTATCACTTCATACAATTTAAAAAAAAAGATCTATCTAATGCCGGATTTACACGAATGGAAAGCTGCCAGTATAATGACAAAAAGAATGAATTTGTCCATTCTTTTGGTGTTGCTTTTGTCATTATACTGGCAGTTTTCCAACCGTGTAAATCCGGCATAAGCTTAAAGTACGCCAAACGTCAGCGGAAGAGTTTCCTTTTGGAAAAGGATGAAATTATAGCATGAAGAAGAAGGTACTTACGTGAGATAAAAATATAAGAGAACAGACAAAGAAAATGTATTTCACTGTTGAGACTTGGCTATACAAAAAAGACACGCCCATTACAAAATTTGGATTGATCTAGTGGCAAAAACTCCATGGCAATGACGGACCGTCAATGTGACTGCGTTTCTGCGTTCACCATTTGGAAAAGCAAAGAGGCTGATAATTTCCCACATAGAAAGTTCTACAGGTTTCGTAGGCAAACGACTCCCAATCTTCGTTTCTGGATAGAAGAGCAAGAGATTATCATGAAGACATGAATGCCGAGGTATATATTAGAAGTGGTTTCTATTTTCAGACAGTGCTCTCTATCCACTCTCGAAAAAAAAACAAAGCTCTCCGTCAATTTCCACCAGAAAAAAAAAAACGAAATAAAAGAATGGCAGAGTTCTAATGGAATGAAACTTCGAGGGAAAAGGTCAAAATACCGCCGATCAAAATCCCGCAAGTCGAAATCCCGCCAAATAAAATTATTAATTATGTACACGAATCCCGCCAGTCAAAATCCCGCCGATCGAAATCCCGCCGCAAGAATCCCGCCAGTAGCCTGCTACTATTTTGCGGGATTTTCAATACTTTTATAAAATAATCCCAACTTTTTAGATACTTTTTCATACTTTTGAAACAATATTTTATTTTAATTAGTGAATTTATTTTTATTGAAAAAAAGTATATACATAAGCAGTTGTGTATTGGCAATTTGGCATTTATGTATCTTCAGTTTTTCTTAGAACTCCGTAGAGGTAAGACCTCGAGGTAATTAGAGAGATAGAAATTGAATTTTATTTTGGTTTTGTGGGGACGGGTGACAACGACAACGGGATCTGGGCATATGTATGTGGGTCTGGATCTGGACAGAGGTGGGTCTGGATCTGGACATAGGTGGGTATGGATTCTGGACAGAGGTGGGAATTTTTTTTCGGTTTGGGTGAACGGTAGTCTAAAAGAAGACAGAGGTGGGTTTGGATCTGGACAGAGTGTGGGTCTGGACTCTGGAAGCAGGTGGGATTTTTTTTAAATTATATAAAAATATAAACTTTTTGGAAATTTTTTTTTTTGAAAATATAAAAAAAACAAGATTTTTTGAATTAAATTTCAATGAAAAATAAAACTTTTCTCAATTTTTTTTTTCGGTTTTTAATTTTTCTTCGAAATATGAATGATAGGTACAGTTGTTCAAGAAAACTTGACATTGGCGCTCAATTGATGCATCGAATCATACGAAAAATCAACTTTTATCTTTAAACGCGATTTGCGGCTAAACTAAGCGTCCTAGAGGCATCAAAGTTTACATCTTTAAACTTGATTTGCGGCTAAACTATCCGTCCAAGCGACTTTAAATGCAAAAGAAACTTTACATACACCCAACCCCGCACCCACCCCTAATCCTATAATGAGCCCAAGCAGGGGGGTCGCAGGGGGGCAGCATGCCCCCCACATACATACCTCACTGTTTATTCGCGTTTATTTTCCAGTTTTCCACCCAAGGTAGTGTTTCATACACTCACTGTTTATTCTTGTTTATTTTCCACCCAAGGTAGTGTTTCTCAAGAAAACTTGACACTGGCGCTGAATTGATGCATCGAATCGTACGAAAAATCAATTTTTATCTTTAAACGCGATTTGCGGCTAAACTAAGCGTCCTAGAGGCATCAAAGTTTGCATCCTTAAACTTGATTTGCGGCTTAACTAAGCGTCCTAGCGACTTATAAAATGCATATTCGTGATCTTGGAATGTGCCCGTTCCCAAAAATCAAAATAAAATTGGTTAAAAAAGTTTTTCCAAAACTTTCAAAAAAAATATTTTCAGTTTTTTCGGCTAAACTTTAGGGATTTTTGTTGTCTTTTTTAAATTTTTTTTCGAATTATGTGTGAATGATATTTTTTTCTTTAAATGCAAAAGGAACTTTGCATACACCCAAGACCCAACCTCGCACCCACCCCAAATCCTATAATGGCATGCCTATAATGGCATGCCCCCCCATACACACCTCGGTGTTTATTCGTGTGTATTTGTCATCCTCAACTAATGCATCGCATTATACGAAAAAATCGACTTCAATCTTTAAACGCAATCTGCAAATTGCATAATGCCTCAAACACACGTGCAGCCTTTTTCATGCAGCGAAATAAAATAACACAGGTCCTTATGGGAGCAGAAAAACTCAAGAGCTGCATGTAGCTCAGAGCTGCACAATGTCTCTATTTCTAAATTTGCTGCGCAGCTCCGCAGCAATAAGTGGTTGTTCGTCGACCGCTGACTAGGTTCAGTGGAGAAAAGTTCCGTTGTGCACAAATAGCCTTCAAGTTGATCGATTGGAAAGCATATAACTTCGGTTTTGATTGTCCGATCTTCAAAGTTAAGGCTTTTGTGGAAAGGATAAATGTCAGGCAACATTTTTGTATATTTATTTTTTAGAATATTTAATTTATTTAATACTAGAAAGCAGACTGAGTCCTACATTGGTTTATTTTCACTTTTCAAAATGCAAATGTGAATGAAAAATTACACAATTTTGAAAAACTAAGTCTAAAAAGTTATTGCCTCAATCCTCCTCTACAAATATGTAAATAGTTTTTTATACTTAAATGCAACGTGAGAGGCGGCAGGGCAACTTATCTAAATTTTCCACCTTAAAATTGATTTTAATCCAAAAAAATAACAAAATCTTGAAAAAACTTCGATTTCCGTACCTTAAAAAAATTATAACTTTACTTCTAATGCTCGCATCTACAAGATTAAGATATTTAAATAAAGTTAAAATACAAAACTACATTTGTGCATACAAATTATTTTGAAATGCCGAAAAATGTCATACTAAAAGGGTGATGGAGTCCTTTGTATGATAAATACTTAAGTGTATGCACATGTGTTTTGAGTGCAGCTCTACTCGCAGCGATGCGTGCAGACCTGCTGCACATCTGTTTAAGGCATAAGAAACAAAAATATTAATGAGCTGTCGCATAATAGTAGAAACGGCGGGATTTTGATCGGCGGGATTTTGATTTTCGGGATTTTGATTTCCGGGATTTTGATACGCGGGATTTCGACATACGGGATTTTGATTCGCGGGATTTCGACCCCAACCCAAACTTCGAACATAATATGATGAAAGCTGAGTTGTGGATATCGTGAGATGTTACATAGCCCGATTTGATACCCCTGTAAGGTTAGGTTAGGTTGAAGTGGCTGCCAGTCATGAAAACCATTAAATGGACCATTGCGATACAACATGAATCTGGGAAGCCCCTACTCGGTGAACCAATTGGAGCTTGTTATGAATCGTAACAGACTACCTAACCTATGTCTACGTTTATTAAATCACTAGGATCATTGCAGCACAAATCTCCAAGATGGAGTCTTCGCCTATGAGATAGACAGGGCAAGTGCATAGAAGATGAGGAATCGATTCTTCTTCTGCAAGAAGGTAGAGAAAACGCCAACATGCGGTGCGTGCTTGCCAATAAAGACAGTGTCCGGTTATGGCACCTATCATGGAACTAATTTGCAATCTGCTTAGATATATCACATACTTTGATTGCTTTAAATCCAATACTTGCCAGATTTGTTTTGTTACCAAGCAATTTGTGATATTGTTCCACCTAAGGTTTGTTCTCTCTAAACTCTAAGGAATCTTGCTTCATCATAAGTTTACATGCAGCAATGGGTATACCTTTATCTGCCTTATTAGGTAGAAGAGGTAGAGTTGTTCCACTTTTAGTGAGTTCATCGGCCTTACAATTCCCTGGAATGTCTCCATGCCCCGGCACCCAACACAGGTGAATGTTAAACTGCGGTGCCATCTCCAGCAGAGAGCAAAGGCAATTTAGGGCTGTTAATGAGTAAGTAGATACCAATTTCAAAGATTTGATATCTGCGGATATCTGTGGTTGATAACATGTTTTCTATCAGCCAAGATAAGGCTTATTTTATCGCCATAAGTTCCGTCTGGAACTTGCTACAGTGATTAGGAAGATGGAAGGAGAGACTTTAATTTAAGTCTTTCTGAGTACACACCACCACCCACCCCGTCATCGATTTTCGATCCGTCGGTGTATGTGTTGATTCATCTTCCAAGAGAGCCGTATCCTTCCAGAGAACTCTTGAAGGAATGCTGACTTGAAAGTTTTGCCAAACTGCAGTTTTGGGATGGTTAAATCAGTGCGACTTGGGATTGATCAGAACGAATTCAGAATGACGGAATGGTCAGTGGTATTGTTGGTCCATTGTGAGGAAGCCTTAAGGCGAATGGCTGTATTTGCAGCCACTTATTTCCTGAAAATAAATAGGGGTGTCAGAAGGAGCAGGACGTTTAGAGCGGCGGAAGGTGTCGTACGAATTGCTCCACTCTTGCACAAACTTTGCTTAATTTGTCGCAATTCAAGGCTTTATCTAGAGCAGTCCACCACTGCCACTCCGTTAGTGAGGATCGGTTTAATCACCGAAGCCAGTGAGTGATACGAGGTTGAAGGCCCCATTAGACCCCAACGGCTTTTTTGTGCACGATAAGAGTGCCACTTCTTAACTCTTTCTTGTATATGAGGTACCTAGCTTAAGTTTTTATCCGAAATAAGACCTAAATATTTAGCTTGATCAATGAATGTTAGTGGAGTACCTTTGATAGAAGGAGGATCAATAAGAAGGATTTTATATTTCCTTGATAACAAGTTCTGTTTTATGAGAGTTGACACCCAGGGCACACCGGTCAGCCCAGTTGGTAAGCTTATTTAAGGCGTTATGTAAGAGTTCTTAAGACAGTAGGATGCTTTCCTGATACGGCAATATCAACATCGTCCGCATAGCCAATCACTCTGTAACTCTCCGCTTCCAGGCAGCTCATTTACTACCAAGAAAGGGAGGTAGGACACCACCTTGCAGCGAATCTTAACAGACAGACCTTCTAGCAGAACAGTCCTTTGTATGCCACCTTAACACTGCCAAATAACTCCCATAGAGCTAGTTTGGGCTGAAGTAAAAGAATACGTGGCAAGCCAAAATAAGTACTTTAAATTGGCAGACATAAAAGAGCTTTTAAAAGCTGGACTTATGAAGGTTGACGCTAAAAAATGACATCATTGTGTATGTAACACGTTAAGAAAGTGATTGAGCTAAAGATGTGAGAAATGGCTGCTTTTACTGTAGGCACAATGGAGAGTTTGATAATAAACGGGAATGGAGGAAGCAGTTGCAGTAATACTCGTCGGCGTCGGACTAATGACGTGAATTTGTTTACTTAATTTAGTTTTTTTTTTTCTCCCAAAAACGGGATAAGGCCTATTGGGGATGCCCTTAAAAAACGCACCTCTTTGATATGAGAAAAGGTAGATTCGATTTATTTCGGTCATAATTGTTTTTAATTATAAAATATTAATAAATAGTTGGTAACTCTATCGATATTTTTGTGAGACTAGCGGCAGATTAAAATACTCACTACGGCTGCCTTGTAAGAGCTATACAATGAAGATACATAGCTTATTGAAATCCATAATGGTCTGAGTGAAAGGCAAATATCCTATCTTCCCTGTACCTACTGCAAAAATATAAATTGGACTGAATATAAAAGATTTTTTTCAAAGCTACGTGCATAACATTTAATTCATATTTGAAGGAAACCTATTCGTTCCACGCAAAAAACCCGATTTCATTAGAGTTCTCGTCATTCCAATATGTTTCTGTCACCATCATGACCACACAAAGACAATCATTATCCACATTAAGAGTGTATTCATTTGGCTTTTTAATGTTTCCTGCGATGAGAACAATGTAAGGAAATTTGCTATTGGGATTGTCAGTAATTAATGTTTTGTAACAGGAATTGTTAGGAAGTCTAGGATAAACCAAAAGAGGCATTAAGAGAATTTGTGGCTGTAGATGAAGATTTGAATTTTTGATTTTTGGCAAACAAAGAATACGGTTATTTAATTAAAGTGCTTTGTTTTTCATCATGCATCAAGCATTTTTTATGTCTGTCGTTTTGTTTGAAGATGTTTTTTTCTGGTATATTTTTGTTTGCTTAAGTTAGTTAAGCAATTAAAAATTTTAAATAAATATTTGCCCTGAGCTGAAATTGCAAACACCAGAAGCCACTAGGCACAAATTTTTGTTTGTCAAAGTAAATCAAGCTACGGATAAAGAACTTTTAATTGCCTAAGAGTGTTTATTGCACCATTTTTTGTGTAAATTTAACAAAAAAAAAAAGAAACCTATTACAAATTGATTCAAAGTTGTTTTTGATACAAAAAAAAACGCATTTCAGATTGAATGCATCCACTTTATATTTCTATTTTTAACCTAACTCAAAAACACCTTTTAAAACTAAAAGTTCTACTCAAAGAAGAGATGCTCATTCTATAAAACCCATTCAACGAAGCATGCTGCACTTTAAACCTCTTAAAGCTTTACACCGCACACACACCCGCAGCAAGCCCTTTTTGCATCACGTTCTACAAAAGTACCTACAAAAAAACACATTCACGTACATAATGTGAAAAGCATGAAACCATACGCTTTTAACACCACCAAACTACTACAACACGATTCTAAATTTCAACCATTTAGTAAGAATCTTGAAAACTGGGTGGCAATGACATCGTTTTTCCGGTTACTGAGTCCTTTGATTAGTTTCTTGTTATCGGGCGTTGAGAAACTTTATAATTTTCTTCAAACTCCTCGAGTCATGTTAGGTATGTACATATATGGTTGTCGTCATAGAAGTAACGACGAAGGACTTATAGTGTAAGATGAAAACATTGCAAGAATATACTTCTTGTTTAACAAGTTAACTCTTTTACCACAGCATTTTCTTATCCTTTTTCAAATTGTCTTTGATATAAATTGTAAAAGGAATAGAGTAGGTATAGAAAAAGTACTCAAATTGCACATTTGGCAAAGTTTTCTTTTATCATCTATGACTATACGCTTTTATATATACATTTCCACCTGTTCATGTCGTGAGATATACTATTTTTCGGGGGAAACAATATCCTTAAATTTCACTTAGATCCTGTGAGAAAGTTTGTAGCTCGTATTTTCAGGTGGTTATAACTATAGTTTCAGGAGTGCCTTATCATGGATTACCAGGATGATAATTGAAAAATACTACTCAAGGCTGCATATTTGTATATGCTCCCAACATTTGCATATATGGGGGCGAAAACTTTGAAAATATCAGAAAAATGGTAATCTCCTAGATCTTCAGTCCTGAATATTTGCTGAAAAAGATAGGACCTAGAATGAAGTATGAAATAAAATACATTCACATTTTACTGCTAATGCAGTATCAGAAGTTTTTATTCCTTGCGGATGTGTTTTGCATCATGAAACCTTTGATTAGCTAAGTGTGTTCCTGGATGTAGAGACACCTTCTATATATGTATATGTACCTTCTGGGGTATAGCTTCAAATATGCATCAGACATACGAAATAAGGACACCTGGAAATATTTCTTATCCTTCTTTTGCAATGCATATGTGCTCCCTGCTCCAGCTCATATTGGATGCAGCGAAATCAGCATAAAATGGGTTGACATTGGTAGATGTACACATGGCTGAATGCATTTCGGGGGAATCATTGCTGCCAAGCAAATGTGTATAAAATTTCATTTCTTTTCATGAGCCAAGGGATCAAATGGCGATATGGTGATAGGATGTATATATACTTTGAAGGAGGGTAAGAAGAGATTTGAAAATCAATTCAAATGCAGAAAACGGGGGATGTTCAAAAGTTGAAAAGGCAAAAGCCTTTTTTTTTCCACGATACAGTAGTTGGAAAGTAAACTTTCAATATTGATTCGAGTTTTCGTACATATATGCGAGTAAAATGCAGCTTACATAATATTTATTTGGGAATGAATAACTCAATAAAAGCAACATTAAAGTTTAAGAGAACTTTAATCTTCGAACTTGTGAAACATTTTTTTTTTTAAAGACCCCCCCAAAAGTTGGAATGCAAATTTTGTTTTTCACAAGAATATCCTGAAACTTCAGCAGTAAATGATACGAATATATGGATACGGTAGCGTTTAAGAACCGGATAGGGATTTGATATGATATGGCCATATATGGTTGGGGGTGTGCGTGGTTAGAGTAAATAATCGATTGGAAACGGATGGAAACAAACTCATCTTGCTTCCTACTTACATTTAGACTGTGCCAACAAAATCTTAATGTTTATTTTTCATGATTTGTCTCAAAATCTCGGTAGAAGATTAAATTTTTTAAACCAAGTTGTTCTGGTGAAAAGTTTTTGAGAAATAAAATTTTAAAGTCAATAATTATGAAAAAATTGGATTTTTTTTCAAGTTGATGGTTTTCAAAAACTTTAACTGACTTTAAAACTTAATTACAAACTTAATTTATAACTTTTCTCGAACATAACTTAATTTAAAACACACTATTTTGTTCGTATGATGCACGGTTTACGAGATATTTAATGAAACGTATTTTCCAAGATGATGACTGCCGCTCGCACCCCCACCACGTCCCGCAAACTTGGATGCACATTCGGGGGTCACCCCTGAACATATTCCATCAAGAAAATCAGTTCATTAATAAATTGCAAAAAAAAGTACCAACATGGGAAGAAATAAAATGCACGACTTGATCTCACGTACCTATTTGCTCTTATGTTCAAGTTGATTGGACATTTTTAAATATGCAAGTAATTATAGTTAAAGCAATGTATATCCACTCTATAGTATTCTCATGAAACATGATTTTGTAGGTTGGCATTTAGTCGATAGGTTCGCTGTGGTCGCCCACCGAAATCCCTTAACAAAAATTAGTATTACATTTGGACGCATAGATGGCCACGAGCTTTTTTTCTTCATGAGAATACTATAGAATTTATATACAATGGCCACAGTAAATTAAAATAAAATAAATAAAGGTATTATATACACGTACGAAGTTTCCTTTGTTAGATGTTAGGATGTCATTAGCTATACAAAAATAATTGTAGGTATGGATGTCGGTAGTTGAAAGTGGGAAAATACAAAATTGTCAAACAATTTTTCAAAAGGCGGGACACTTGACTTATCAATGAGTTTTGCAGCCAAATCTATAGCTAAATTATAACTAAATAAAATATCCCTTGGAACAAAATATAAGGGATATCATTTCAGCGTAGGTACCTACGTACCAAAATTTAAAAGAAAATTTTCTTCACATTTCTTGTGAGGTTTAAGCTAACGAACCAGGAATACACTGAAACAAAACAACAAACTTCTATTCGTTTTGATATTCGATTCCTACATTATTGCTTAAGTTTTTTTCTTAATTACTCCATTTATTAAATTCTAAGCTTCTGAGCCAACCAATTACTGGTGATAATGTTCCAATTTGTTCGTTTAAATGTCTTAAAGTGGCTTTGTTTTAAGAATTTTTGAGTTTTTATTTTGAGCAATGACAAAAAATGCAATTGCATGTGCAACTTGCACATGCAACTTGCACATGCAACTTGCACATGCAACTTGCACATGCAACTTGCACATGCCACTTGCACATGCAACCTGCACATGCAACTTGCACATGCAACATGCACATGTAACTTGCACATGCAACATGCACATGCAACTTGCACATGCACTTTGCACATGCAACATGCACATGCAACTTTCACATGCAACTTGCACATGCAACTTGCACATGCAACTTGCCCATGCAACTTGCACATGCAACTTGCACATGCACTTTGCACTTGCAACAAGCACATGCAACTTGCACATGCAACTTGCACATGCAACTTGCACATGCAACTTGCACATGCAACTTGCCCATGCAACTTGCACATACAACTTGCACATGCAACTTGCACATGCAACTTGCACATGCAACTTGCACATGCAACTTGCACATGCAACCTGTACATGCAACTTGCACATGCAACATGCACATGCAACTTGCACATGCAACATGCACATGCAACATGCACATGCAGCTTGCACATGCAACTTGCACATGCAACATGCAACATACAACATGCAACATGCAACATGCAACATGCAACATGCAACATGCAACATGCAACATGCAACATGCAACATGCAACATGCAACATGCAACATGCAACCTGCAACATGCAACATGCAACATGCAACATGCAACATGCAACATGCAACATGCAACATGCAACATGCAACATGCAACATGCAACATGCAACATGCAACATGCAACATGCAACATGCAACATGCAACATGCAACATGCAACATGCAACATGCAACATGCAACATGCAACATGCAACATGCAACATGCAACATGCAACATGCAACATGCAACATGCAACATGCAACATGCAACATGCAACATGCAACATGCAACATGCAACATGCAACATGCATCATGCAACATGCAACATGCAACATGCAACATGCAACATGCAACATGCAACATGCAACATGCAACATGCAACATGCAACATGCAACATGCAACATGCAACATGCAACATGCAACATGCAACATGCAACATGCAACATGCAACATGCAACATGCAACATGCAACATGCAACATGCAACATGCAACATGCAACATGCAACATGCAACATGCAACATGCAACATGCAACATGCAACATGCAACATGCAACATGCAACATGCAACATGCAACATGCAACATGCAACATGCAACATGCAACATGCAACATGCAACATGCAACATGCAACATGCAACATGCAACATGCAACATGCAACATGCAACATGCAACATGCAACATGCAACATGCAACATGCAACATGCAACATGCAACATGCAACATGCAACATGCAACATGCAACATGCAACATGCAACATGCAACATGCAACATGCAACATGCAACATGCAACATGCAACATGCAACATGCAACATGCAACATGCAACATGCAACATGCAACATGCAACATGCAACATGCAACATGCAACATGCAACATGCAACATGCAACATGCAACATGCAACATGCAACATGCAACATGCAACATGCAACATGCAACATGCAACATGCAACATGCAACATGCAACATGCAACATGCAACATGCAACATGCAACATGCAACATGCAACATGCAACATGCAACATGCAACATGCAACATGCAACATGCAACATGCAACATGCAACATGCAACATGCAACATGCAACATGCAACATGCAACATGCAACATGCAACATGCAACATGCAACATGCAACATGCAACATGCAACATGCAACATGCAACATGCAACATGCAACATGCAACATGCAACATGCAACATGCAACATGCAACATGCAACATGCAACATGCAACATGCAACATGCAACATGCAACATGCAACATGCAACATGCAACATGCAACATGCAACATGCAACATGCAACATGCAACATGCAACATGCAACATGCAACATGCAACATGCAACATGCAACATGCAACATGCAACATGCAACATGCAACATGCAACATGCAACATGCAACATGCAACATGCAACATGCAACATGCAACATGCAACATGCAACATGCAACATGCAACATGCAACATGCAACATGCAACATGCAACATGCAACATGCAACATGCAACATGCAACATGCAACATGCAACATGCAACATGCAACATGCAACATGCAACATGCAACATGCAACATGCAACATGCAACATGCAACATGCAACATGCAACATGCAACATGCAACATGCAACATGCAACATGCAACATGCAACATGCAACATGCAACATGCAAGTTGCATGTGCAAAGTGCATGTGAATGTTGCATGTGCAAGTTGCATGTGCAAGTTGCATACATGCATGTTGCATGTTGCATGTTGCATGTTGCATGTTGCATGTTGCATGTTGCATGTTGCATGTTGCATGTTGCATGTTGCATGTTGCATGTTGCATGTTGCATGTTGCATGTTGCATGTTGCATGTTGCATGTTGCATGTTGCATGTTGCATGTTGCATGTTGCATGTTGCATGTTGCATGTTGCATGTTGCATGTTGCATGTTGCATGTTGCATGTTGCATGTTGCATGTTGCATGTTGCATGTTGCATGTTGCATGTTGCATGTTGCATGTTGCATGTTGCATGTTGCATGTTGCATGTTGCATGTTGCATGTTGCATGTTGCATGTTGCATGTTGCATGTTGCATGTTGCATGTTGCATGTTGCATGTTGCATGTTGCATGTTGCATGTTGCATGTTGCATGTTGCATGTTGCATGTTGCATGTTGCATGTTGCATGTTGCATGTTGCATGTTGCATGTTGCATGTTGCATGTTGCATGTTGCATGTTGCATGTTGCATGTTGCATGTTGCATGTTGCATGTTGCATGTTGCATGTTGCATGTTGCATGTTGCATGTTGCATGTTGCATGTTGCATGTTGCATGTTGCATGTTGCATGTTGCATGTTGCATGTTGCATGTTGCATGTTGCATGTTGCATGTTGCATGTTGCATGTTGCATGTTGCATGTTGCATGTTGCATGTTGCATGTTGCATGTTGCATGTTGCATGTTGCATGTTGCATGTTGCATGTTGCATGTTGCATGTTGCATGTTGCATGTTGCATGTTGCATGTTGCATGTTGCATGTTGCATGTTGCATGTTGCATGTTGCATGTTGCATGTTGCATGTTGCATGTTGCATGTTGCATGTTGCATGTTGCATGTTGCATGTTGCATGTTGCATGTTGCATGTTGCATGTTGCATGTTGCATGTTGCATGTTGCATGTTGCATGTTGCATGTTGCATGTTGCATGTTGCATGTTGCATGTTGCATGTTGCATGTTGCATGTTGCATGTTGCATGTTGCATGTTGCATGTTGCATGTTGCATGTTGCATGTTGCATGTTGCATGTTGCATGTTGCATGTTGCATGTTGCATGTTGCATGTTGCATGTTGCATGTTGCATGTTGCATGTTGCATGTTGCATGTTGCATGTTGCATGTTGCATGTTGCATGTTGCATGTTGCATGTTGCATGTTGCATGTTGCATGTTGCATGTTGCATGTTGCATGTTGCATGTTGCATGTTGCATGTTGCATGTTGCATGTTGCATGTTGCATGTTGCATGTTGCATGTTGCATGTTGCATGTTGCATGTTGCATGTTGCATGTTGCATGTTGCATGTTGCATGTTGCATGTTGCATGTTGCATGTTGCATGTTGCATGTTGCATGTTGCATGTTGCATGTTGCATGTTGCATGTTGCATGTTGCATGTTGCATGTTGCATGTTGCATGTTGCATGTTGCATGTTGCATGTTGCATGTTGCATGTTGCATGTTGCATGTTGCATGTTGCATGTTGCATGTTGCATGTTGCATGTTGCATGTTGCATGTTGCATGTTGCATGTTGCATGTTGCATGTTGCATGTTGCATGTTGCATGTTGCATGTTGCATGTTGCATGTTGCATGTTGCATGTTGCATGTTGCATGTTGCATGTTGCATGTTGCATGTTGCATGTTGCATGTTGCATGTTGCATGTTGCATGTTGCATGTTGCATGTTGCATGTTGCATGTTGCATGTTGCATGTTGCATGTTGCATGTTGCATGTTGCATGTTGCATGTTGCATGTTGCATGTTGCATGTTGCATGTTGCATGTTGCATGTTGCATGTTGCATGTTGCATGTTGCATGTTGCATGTTGCATGTTGCATGTTGCATGTTGCATGTTGCATGTTGCATGTTGCATGTTGCATGTTGCATGTTGCATGTTGCATGTTGCATGTTGCATGTTGCATGTTGCATGTTGCATGTTGCATGTTGCATGTTGCATGTTGCATGTTGCATGTTGCATGTTGCATGTTGCATGTTGCATGTTGCATGTTGCATGTTGCATGTTGCATGTTGCATGTTGCATGTTGCATGTTGCATGTTGCATGTTGCATGTTGCATGTTGCATGTTGCATGTTGCATGTTGCATGTTGCATGTTGCATGTTGCATGTTGCATGTTGCATGTTGCATGTTGCATGTTGCATGTTGCATGTTGCATGTTGCATGTTGCATGTTGCATGTTGCATGTTGCATGTTGCATGTTGCATGTTGCATGTTGCATGTTGCATGTTGCATGTTGCATGTTGCATGTTGCATGTTGCATGTTGCATGTTGCATGTTGCATGTTGCATGTTGCATGTTGCATGTTGCATGTTGCATGTTGCATGTTGCATGTTGCATGTTGCATGTTGCATGTTGCATGTTGCATGTTGCATGTTGCATGTTGCATGTTGCATGTTGCATGTTGCATGTTGCATGTTGCATGTTGCATGTTGCATGTTGCATGTTGCATGTTGCATGTTGCATGTTGCATGTTGCATGTTGCATGTTGCATGTTGCATGTTGCATGTTGCATGTTGCATGTTGCATGTTGCATGTTGCATGTTGCATGTTGCATGTTGCATGTTGCATGTTGCATGTTGCATGTTGCATGTTGCATGTTGCATGTTGCATGTTGCATGTTGCATGTTGCATGTTGCATGTTGCATGTTGCATGTTGCATGTTGCATGTTGCATGTTGCATGTTGCATGTTGCATGTTGCATGTTGCATGTTGCATGTTGCATGTTGCATGTTGCATGTTGCATGTTGCATGTTGCATGTTGCATGTTGCATGTTGCATGTTGCATGTTGCATGTTGCATGTTGCATGTTGCATGTTGCATGTTGCATGTTGCATGTTGCATGTTGCATGTTGCATGTTGCATGTTGCATGTTGCATGTTGCATGTTGCATGTTGCATGTTGCATGTTGCATGTTGCATGTTGCATGTTGCATGTTGCATGTTGCATGTTGCATGTTGCATGTTGCATGTTGCATGTTGCATGTTGCATGTTGCATGTTGCATGTTGCATGTTGCATGTTGCATGTTGCATGTTGCATGTTGCATGTTGCATGTTGCATGTTGCATGTTGCATGTTGCATGTTGCATGTTGCATGTTGCATGTTGCATGTTGCATGTTGCATGTTGCATGTTGCATGTTGCATGTTGCATGTTGCATCTTGCATCTTGCATGTTGCATCTTGCATCTTGCATCTTGCATGTTGCATGTTGCATGTTGCATGTTGCATGTTGCATGTTGCATGTTGCATGTTGCATGTTGCATGTTGCATGTTGCATGTTGCATGTTGCATGTTGCATGTTGCATGTTGCATGTTGCATGTTGCATGTTGTATGTTGCATGTTGCATGTGCAAGTTGCATGTGCAAGCTGCATGTGCATGTTGCATGTGCATGTTGCATGTGCAAGTTGCATGTGCATGTTGCATGTGCAAGTTGCATGTACAGGTTGCATGTGCAAGTTGCATGTGCAAGTTGCATGTGCAAGTTGCATGTGCAAGTTGCATGTGCAAGTTGTATGTGCAAGTTGCATGGGCAAGTTGCATGTGCAAGTTGCATGTGCAAGTTGCATGTGCAAGTTGCATGTACAAGTTGCATGTGCATGTTGCATGTGCAAAGTGCATGTGCAAGTTACATGTGCAAGTTGCATGTGCAAGTTGCATGTGCAAGTTGCATGTGCAAGTTGCATGTGCAAGTTGCTTGTGCAAGTTGCATGTCTAAGTTGCATGTGCAAGTTGCATGTGCAAGTTGCTTGTGCAAGTTGCATGTGCAAGTTGCATGTGCATGTTGCATGTTGCATGTTGCATGTTGCATGTGCAAGTTGCATGTGCAAGTTGCATGTGCAAGTTGCATGTGCAAGTTGCATGTGCAAGTTGCATGTGCAAGTTGCATGTGCAAGTTGCATGTGCAAGTTGCATGTGCAAGTTGCATGTACAAAATGCATGTGCAAGTTGCATGTGCAAGTTGCATGTGCAAGTTGCATGTGCAAGTTGCATGTGCTAGTTGCATGTGCAAGTTGCATGTGCATGTTGCATGTGCAAGTTGCATGTGCAAGTTGCATGTGCAAGTTGCATGTGCAAGTTGCATGTGCAAGTTGCATGTGCAAGTTGCATGTGCAAATTGCATGTGAAACATGCATGTGCAAGTTGCATGTGCAGTTGGATGTGCAAGTTGCATGTGCAAGTTGCCTGTGCAAGTTGCATGGGCAAGTTGCATGTGCAAGTTGCATGTGCAAGTTGCATGTGCAAGTTGCATGTGCAAGTTGCATGTGCAAGTTGCATGTGCAAGTTGCATGTGCAAGTTGCATGTGCAAGTTGCATGTGCAAGTTGCATGTGCAAGTTGCATGTGCAAGTTGCATGTGCAAGTTGCATGTGCAAGTTGCATGTGCAAGTTGCATGTGCAAGTTGCATGTGCAAGTTACATGTGCAAGTTGCATGTGCAAGTTGCATGTGCGAGTTGCATGTGCAAGTTGCATGTGCAAGTTGCATGTGCAAGTTGCATGTGCAAGTTGCATGTGCAAGTTGCATGTGCAAGTTGCAAGTGAAAGTTGCATGTGCATGTTGCATGTGCAAGTTGCATGTGCAAGTTGCATGTGCAAGTTGCATGTGCAAGTTGCATGTGCAAATTTCATGTGCTAGTTGCATGTGCAAGTTCCATTTGCATGTTGCATGTGCAAGTTGCATGTGCAAGTTGCATGTGCAAGTTGCATGTGCAAGTTGCATGTGCATGTTGCATGTGCAAGTTGCATATGCAAGTTGCATGTGCAAGTTGCATGTGCAAGTTGCATGTGCAAGTTGCATGTGCAAGTTGCATGTGCAAGTTGCATGTGCAAGTTGCATGTGCAAGTTGCATGTGCAAGTAGCATGTGCAAGTTGCATGTGCATGTTGCATGTGCATGTTGCATGTGCAAGTTGCTTGTGCAAGTTGCATGTGCATTTTGCATGTTGCATATGCAAGTTGCATGTACAAGTTGCATGTGCAAGTTGCATGTGCAAGTTACATGTGCAAGTTGCATGTGCAAGTTGCATGTGCAAGTTGCATGTACATGTTGCATGTGCAAGTTGCATGTGCTAGTTGCATGTGCAAGTTGCATTTGCATGTTGCATGTGCAAGTTGCATATGCAAGTTGCATGTGCAAGTTGCATGTGCAAGTTGCATGTGCAAGTGTCATGTGCAAGTTGCATGTGCAAAATGTATGTGCAAGTTGCATGTGCAAATTGCATGTGCAAGTTGCATGTGCAAGTTGCATGTGCAAGTTGCTTGTGCATGTTGCATGTGCATGTTGCTTGTGCAAGTTGCATGTGCAAGTTGCATGTGCATGTTGCATGTGCAAGTTGCATGTGCATGTTGCATGTGCAAGTTGCATGTGCAAGTTGCATGTGCAAGTTACATGTGCAAGTTGCATGTGCAAGTTGCATGTGCAAGTTGCATGTGCAAGTTGCATGTGCAAGTTGCATGTGCAAGTTGCATATGCAAGTTGCATGTGCCACGCACTTTTTTCTTGTTCGATGGCACAGGTGTTGAAAACTGACAAAATTATCATCTGGGGTGAATGCACAATGGCACATAAGCAAGCATTGGAGGTTCTTGACCGAACAATGAAAGATTTGTGGAAAAATGCGAGACGCTTCGGAAAAGCAATGATATACATAACTGACCTGAGATTTTTCAGTCAAATTTACGTATCTTGCCGCGATCAATATCTGCATAAGAACTCAACGTTTTCCTGAAAAGATACGTAAATAAGGTACATCTGATGACGAAAATGCAAGTTGTTTCTCAAATATACTGCCGGCAATTGGAAATGGCTGAATTTTGGTTGATGCTGGAACTGGCCTGATTTCGGTTCTGCAGAATTTTTGAGAATTTACATAAAACATGAACTCTTTAGAAAAATTTTTCCAAACATCCATCGGTTGCAACTATTGCACGTCGGTCGATTGTTTAAATTTTATTCGTTTTCGATAGGGAGGGGCAGTTTAATAAAATAATTACTTAGAATGGAAAAAAATTAACTAAAAAGCAACGGCAATGCTTGCAGTAATTTTTGTAGCTTTTTGGAATGGCAGAAGTCCATTCTTACGGTTTGTTTTCAAATTAAGTTTTTTTGATGAACAGTTTTGGCAAAAAATTGTTTCAAACTCAACATTTTGAAGAAACAAATATTTTTTTTTCAAAATTTTAGGTATGAAAACAGTTTTCGCACAAATTGTTTATTCAAATAATTTTGTTTCAAAATTAACAACAAAAATGGAATTCTGGCTTTTCAAAAAGCTAAAAAACATTCTTGTACATAAGTGTTGCCGTTCTTTTGTAATTATTTTTTTCTATTTTATGCAATTATTTTATTAAATTGCCCATCCTGCCCAAGTGGTGGGAGATATTACCCCCTCCAGTAGGATTTTTTTTTTTTTGTCTACTTCTCATCTACATGCTCTGAATTTTTCGGTAGATTTTACACGAATTTCCAAAAAAAAAGAGGAAATTTAATTTACCCCTATAGATTCGTAATCGTGAACCGCAACGGGGCCAATTTAAACAAAAATTTACCTGAAAACTCATTGTCTTTCAGAATTTGAGCAATTCTGAGGCCAGATTTAAATTCAGAATCACGAATAATTGCTTGTTTTCGGCCCAAAAGTGAGAAACTCCGAACATATGCATTTTTTGCGTTTTTTAGTCGCAGACTTCAGATTTAGGATTCAGCACCGCCGAAAACAAAAAGCAGGGAAGGAAATCAACCAACAATTTGTTCGTGGTGGCTGAAAAAAAAGTTAACCCCGCCAGAACAAAATGCTAGTTACGCCAATAGGCAAAATATTTTAAACGAATTAAGTGCCCGAAGTAAAAATGTTTCACAAATGTTTGATGCTTCGATTGAAATATCAGAAACATTTGAATTCGACAGGAATTATTACTTGAATCATAAAGCAAAAACAAAATTTATATTGCCACAAAAATGAACATTCAATAGTAGATTACATTGCATCCGATTCGATGAGTTATCAATCTTAAAAAATCGATCCAAAATTAAGATTTAGAGCTGATTTTTTTTTTAACGTTATCGATGTGACTTTATCTTTTCTCCGTGAGCGCTTTGCTCAGTTGGTATCAATTTCTCAAATAAATTAACTTTTATTAATTTCGAACCTTTGTTAATCGTCGATCCATAACTATCTTCACTAGCTACAAGCTTCTCACTTGAAGTGTATACGAATATAATAACGGCATACAAAATATCTCAAGCTGAAACATGACACAGGAACGTTTAGTATCAGGGGCTTGAAACTATTTCTATTGAGAAAGACGTGCTAAATCGTTTTAAAGAAGAATAAATCACTACAATTTTTTGCAAAAATGAAATCACGCAGTGAAGCAAATTTCAAATTTTCGTGAAAACCTTTAAACAATATTTTTTTTCTTTTAACTTTTGTGTGGCAAAATAACAAATTGTTTGTGAAATTTAAACAAAAGTTTAGCACCGCTTGTGTTTATTCAAAAACCAAATTAAAAAGTGACGTAATGGTTAGTACGGTGGCCTATCACACCGCCAACTACTGCCACCTTAAAACAAAAATTATTTTTTTCAGAGGCTTAGTCCTGAAAAAAACTCCAAGAGTAACTTTGCCATGAAAAAGTGCTTATTATTTTAACCCTTCAGGATCGGAAAAAAAATTGTACGTCCCGTAAACTCCTGCCTAACAATTGTTGAGAGTTATTAGTCACTACTTCCTGCTTCCTGATTCTCCGCGAGCTATCGCACCACCAATATTTATGTATTTATATTGTTAGGTCATATATGATTTGCAAATATTCAGTATGATTGTCTCCACCAGAATGATTAATGGTTCACCATATTTCAGTCTTCATGGCAGCTTTAATAGTCTTCGTCTGCCTTCCTGACATGTCGTCCTTAAAATCGAAACTCTTTCTTCCGTATAATTTTAAGAAGGTGTGGTAATCTGGTCAAAACACATTTATTAGCGTCTTTTAAGCAAAAAAACTTCTTTTCAAATTTAGACATTAATTATCGTCGGCTTTCTGTCAACAAAACCTCGTAAGTCTGTTCTGAAAATTTGCTTAGAAGACACAAAATACCGGTTTTAAAAGTAATTAAATGGAATTCTTCGATCGTTCGAGGATTTAAAATTGGTTGATAGAACCAAAAGAAAGCATGACTCAGTAAGAAGACAAGACATAATATTTGAATTCAGTGACTTCTTTTGATCTGAAATACATTTTAAAACTAACGAGGCTTTGACAGAAAGCCGACGATATGTAGTTTCAAATTGATTTTATAATCTTAATGACAATAATAACATTTATTTTCAGCATCACATTTCGAATCCAGACAAAAACAAAACCATAATTTTTAATCAAATTGATATCTACATATATTTATGCCTCTATCAACCATATAACCCATCAGCAGAGTACACATTCATTCATTGATATTTTGAAATTCCACCCAAATCACTAATGGTTTAAGAAAACCACAAATAAATTGAATAACATGGCGGAATTTTATCTGTGGCTGGATAAAATGCAAAATTATATTTCCACACATTTAGGTTTATTTTTTTTTTTTAATTTCAATTGAATCAGCCAAAATATTTAATATTGCCTGGTATAATATTAGAGTATTTATGTAGTAATTTGAGCTTTTTCAATATTGATTTGCGTGAATTTCATTTTGGAGCGGAGTGTACCTAACCATAACAACTACGAACATGGGGTTTTTGGTGAATATCTACCCTTCAGGCATGACTAGATTGAACATTTAGTTTGTAATTACAAAATAAAAAATAAAACCTTTTTGTTCTAAATAAACATTTTATGCGGAATAAAAACATTTTTTTTTTGTATTATTAAACCTTTTTATATTTACAAATCTAATTTTCAATCTCGTATAACAATTAATACAACAATATATCTAACCTTCTAGTCCAAGAGCCCGAGCAAAAAAGTATGTTTATAATGCAATTAATTACTGAACTGATTTTCTTGATGGAATATGTTCAGGACGGCCGGCGTGAGCGTCAGCCGCCATCTTGTAAATTGCGTTTTCTCAAATATCTCGTGAACCGTGTGCCGTATGACAAAATAGTATTTTTTGAATGATAATGTCCCATTCTTTTATTTGCTTTTTTAAACCAAGTTGTTTTCGTGCAAAGTTGTTGAGAAATTACATTTTAAAGCCAAGTTTTTTGAAAAATAAAATGTGAGTTTGTTTCAAGTTGATTGTACCACAAAAGGCTTCATGTTAACCAAACACTACCTATCAAAGTGTTCTTAAATTGACATGCACAATAAGGGCAGAGTTCATACAAAATATATATTGCACTTCCTTTAGTAAAAGGATACCTCAAAATTTGTGTATGATCATGAATTTCTCTGAAAAGAACAATTTTTTGATGTGAATAACATTTTTTAAATTGGATTTCCTTACATATTCAATTTTACACTAACGTCTACCTCAATCAACCAATCTTACTAAGGTGAGAGACGACTATATAAATGCACCAACCATCAGATAACACTATATAAACCATGATGCAAAATCTGAATAATTGAAGCTTTCTTTAAAAAGTTTATTCCTTTACCTATCCACTTTTCATAGAAAGAAAAAAACACAACCTGTTATTTAAAAATTTATGTAAATTTGATAGAAAGTGTGCGTGGAAAAGTAAGAGATTTGTTTAGGGGATTTGTATTTTGATTCAACGAAAAAGTGTTTTTGCATACAGGAGATGCAATTTCTTTTTAGAATAAATTTTATGAAATTTAAAATATTGAATAAAATATTTAATTTTTGAGTATGACCCCTTATAACTTGTTGTATGACTTTTAAAATCTAGCCAAGATAATATGAAACATTTGTTTGATACATAAATCAGTGTGATAATGCATTATAGGTTTGATAATACCTTCCTAAATGAAGCAATGACAAGAAGTTTCTATAAATGATGCGAATAGAGTTCTTATAGAAGCAGGAAGTTTTAATTAACCAAGTTTGAAAGTTTTTTTTGCCTTCTAATAATTATACCAATTGCAAAGTTTCTAAAAAGATATCAATAGAAGATCTAAGAGATGCAAGAGGCTTTCCAAAGTCAAAATTGAACCTTATTTGACGAGGTACATATCGTCGTGTCGTTCAAACAAAACTCCCTAACTCCATTTTTTTAGAAACCGAGAAACTTCTCGTAAAAATGTTATTTTTCATTAAATACAAACATTTTAGATCTGTAAAAGGTCCCAAAATGCATTGACGTCTTATCTGTGTTCACGCAATTGGTACCCTCTGGTGTCAACGTATTGACAGGTAAAACGCCGTTGACAATTACACTATACTTGACCACATCCAAACATATGAACGTTGACGTGGAGTTGACAAGAGAGAAATGGAATCTTATTGTGCGTTGATGATCACCCGACATTGACTGCAGTGTTATCAAACAATACAATGTGGATGAATTAAAAAACCTCTAAGAAATCAGAAATTTTTGAAGTTTTTTACTGCTCGGGAAAAAGGTGATTTTAGAGCAATTTGGTGACATTTGAATCAAAATAAACTTTTTCCCTCACCCATTTGTGAAACCATCAACTGCTAAGTTCCGTTGAAGGATGGCTACGATTTCGATGGATTAAAAAACAGCTCAAAAATCAGAAATTTTTGAAGTTTTCTTACTGCTCCGGAAAATGATGAACAGCGTGTCTACATTATGCAAAAAAATCCTTTCAGTTCTATATACCCTTCCTTATTTCACGCAATTAAGGTCCATACATCTCTCACTCGCACAAAAAAAAAATTCGTCTTCTTGAAGCCTAGAATTATTTTCAAAAGTGGCGCATCGGTGGATTCTGGGTGAAATCATCTTCCTCTTTCTTTCGCACATAAAATCTACCTATCTCACTGGATCCACCTTTCAGTAAGAAGACAAGACAAGAAGACGAGTTTAATGTCGTTTTCCATTGGTTTCACTCAAGAAGACACTCATTCTGAATCCAATGGAACTCAATTTTGAAGTTTCGTCTCTGTATTAGTGAATCATTAAATAGAAACTTTTTGCCGGCACACAAAAAGTGAAATTAAAAACAATAGTGTATCCACCTCTTACTTACAAATAATAATTTTTCTTTTTGTTTTTCTGAATTTGTTTATTAAATTTTATTAAATTCAGTGTTTTCGAGTGCACAATTAATTCGAATGGGATGAACAAAAAATATGAAGTTGCAGTGCAGTTTGTTTTGACGTTTGAGTGAATTTTTGTTGAAGTTTCGTGTTGCATGTATTAGTGCTTCTGAGTGTCTTCTGAATTCAAATCAAGAATAAATTTTCTCTCCTCAGAATCGTCAGAAGAGTATTTTTTGTGCCAATGAAACGGTTTCAGAAGCGTTTTCTGGACGCTTCCGGACGTCCAATGGAAAACAGCATAAGGCAACCGTCAACGCATGGACAGTACTCTGCGTTGACGATCACACGACGAGAAAACTTTGGGACAGAGTTTTACGACATGTTGACCTCAGAGAGTCAACGTGTTGACCATTTGCACTGACCGTCTAATCATAGCTATACTGATTTTTGTATTAACTTAAGGACTTCCGCCGGTACTAATGTTAGGATTCTGAGAAGAAATTGGCTGTTAGAATTTCAGATTACTAACCCTAACCATTTAAAATATAAGAATCGAAAACTTAAAAAAAATACCTTGAAAAACTGCGGTTTTCAAATATTTTTTGCACTCAAACCTAAGGAATAAATCAAAAATCCATTAAATTGTTGAAAAATATTTTTCTTATGTTTTCGGAAATATAAAATAAACCAACACCATCCTGATTTATTGCTAATTATTTCTTGAATGTCTCCTTTATTTTAGTTTAATATATAGATTACAAAATAAAATTCTCAGAACTTAGTCCACTCTCTAAATCAATATGGCAGATTTAAGCTTAATTTAATGAGTCCAACAACAGCAAAAAAAAGTCTTCCCTTAGTTCATATTAAATACCCATAGGAGCTTTCACAAATTATAAAGCTAGGTTTCATTTACATTTTGTCTTTGAACATACAAACAATGACAATGTTCACATTTGCATGAAAAACTGAATTTTGTTTTACTTTTCAGTACTCACATCTCACTCGCGCTCCTTCATTGAAGTGAGATGTGAATACTGAAAGGTAAAAATAAATCCAGTTTTCAGTCCAATGTGAACACCGTCAATGAAAGACCAACGAATTGGTTTTGGTTGAATTTGAAAAACAAGTGGAAATAGCTCATGGTAAACGGAATGTCACTTTAGCCCCGTTTTATGATCACTCATACAGTACTAAGACCTCACTTGATCAGTTCTGCCTCAAGTTCGACTAAAAATAATTATGATCGAAATGGGCCAGATTTGGATGCAACGTCAGAAAAAATTATAAAAAAAACTGAGTTATTTTGGAGGGCTCAACTGACATGATGGGTCAAAAATTTTCAAATCATTCAAACGGATGATATTTCAATTTTCATCAAATAAAAGAACAGTTTTTATATTTTGGTGTTCAGTGCCATTTAACACCATTCTATTTGTTTTTTTTTTCTATTCTTAATGAGCCAATTCCATACACCATGAAATGAACGTAATTGCACTTCTCTACTTTCATACTTTTATTATTCCATTTTTAAAAGGTATTGCATTTTCTAAATTCTCATACCTAAGCATATATTATTTGGGCTACCACAAAACATGACCTTTTACCACAACACAGCTCCATTGCAAAACCAATTTATATAATTTTAGGAATTCAAAAAACATACCCAAAAATTTCCACGAAAAATGTTATTAACTTTCAACCCATATTAAAGTTCATAATTTTATTCGTCTGGTCATCAACGCTATAGTGTAATAAAACACTGGCTTGCATGCAGTTTTTCATCATAGTTATGAATATTGTGTTGTTAGTGTAGGTGTGTTAATAAATTGGTTAGTGTTACGAGAAATACCCCACCAGAAGCATTGTAAAGCAAGAGGCTGTGTGCAAAATTCCTGGTCAAAAGTTTAAAATGTTCAACATAACATGCACGTGTACGTGCCACACAGTAAAATAGCCAACATAATACTGTGTCCCATATTTTTTGAAATAGGTTTAAGGCTACAAAAACATCAAGTGTCATCTGTTATTTGACTTGTGGGAGTGATATAAATAAATAGCACCATGTAACCGTTGGTAAAACATACAAATTAACTTAAATTAAAAACCGCTAAATATTCTTATAGTCGTTAAGGGAACAACGACATATAAGATAACATTGATGGCTTTGTATACAAATACAAACTGCGTTATACAATTTTTGTGTGACGGATTGAATCACCTGACAAAAAGACAGTCTATATTATTTTGGATGTTAGCATTTAGGATCTTTTTTTTTATATGATAAAAACACTGTGGCCTATTACAAAAATGTAGAGTACAATGTACAAATTGTAACCATTGCGACCAGATAAAGCTTGTCCGAACAGCAGTTTTGTAAATGTTAAGACTAAGAGGCTATAGGTTGGCATCCAATTTTTGCGTGGCCGCAATGAGATAGGTAATCTTACGGTCGGCTCCCAAACTATATATCTAGTTTCAAGAGAGTTATAGCAAAAAAAGAAGTATAGGCGTCGAAAGCTTCATTAAAGGCTATTCAAAAAATCAAAGTCTTTCAGTCCACAACTGGGGCCTTTGTGATTAAACAGTGCATCAAAAAAAAAAAATATGAATGCAACTTCGAGTATAATCGTGTTAGCCAAAATTGAATTTCACCCCACCCTAGATAAGCTTCTCTGATCACATATCAAGGAAACTGTGACCATTTGAGTGTATAGTTCGCTCTACCGGACCGTTTAAAAAACTAAAAATTCTAAGTGAAAAACGGTATTTTTAAACAGTCTGGCAGGGTGAATTAAACACTCAAATGATCTCAGATTCCGTGATATGAGATCCGCGGAGCTTATCTAGGGATTGGTGAAAACCAATTTTGGCTAACACGATTATCCTCAGGAGTTTCACTGTGGCGGTTATGCGAGGCCCAGCACGTCAGAGGGGGCATCTCTGATGGCTTCCTGGCAGTTTTTCCACTGGTTCTCGATATAGCAGTTGGCGGCAAAGGACTATTTACGAGAGCCCGAGAGACTCGATCTTAAAAGGACCTGGCCATTTCTTGCAACTGGATATCCGTAGCACTACAACGAGGTAGTGGTTCGGGTCAACATTGGCTCTTCGGAACGTTCGCTCATCCTTGTTACTGGAGGAATGCCTTGCATCTATCGCAATGTGGTCAATCTGGTTGGCAGTCGATTGAACAGGAATTCGCCATGTCTCCTTGTATGTATATTGTGATGTGGGCACTGTGTACAAGCTACCATAACGTTTCGCCCCACAACAAAGTCGATTAGTCTGAGACCGTTATCGGAGGTGGTGTCTTGCAGGCTATATCTTCCGATTGTGCCACCAAAGACATCTTCTTTTCCTAGCTTGGCATTAAAATCAGCAAAGACCACCCAATTTTAATGTCATAGCTAGAGCATTGCTCATATTTATGTCTTGTCCAAGAGCTCGTAGAGCTCGTCCTTGGGTGTCGTCATCTTTCTCCTATGTGGGGGCATGTACAGTACATGTGCATATGAGGATAGTGTTGGAAAATTTAGCCTTGATGCGAATTGCCATGAGGCGCTAGTTAACAACGTTGAAACTCAAGACTTCTTGCCTAGGTCTGCCTCTATCGAGGAATCTACACAAATAAAAGATTCTACACAAATAAAAATTCTATTTTAAATAACTTAAAAACACATTGAAAAACTCCACTATCGAATCCACATCCAAAAAGACGCAGCCCTTGTGGTTGGTAATAGTCACCATAGTATGTCCCAGCCTTTCAGTTTTCTTTTGTCCGGCCCATCCCATCGCACTTCTTGGATGGCGGTAGTGTCTACTTTGTAGTAGTCTAGGGCCTCCGCTAAATGTTCGATTGTACGTGATCTATAGATAGACAGAACATTCCACGTGCAAATCCGAAGTTCGTTTTCTTTATTTCCTTTGCTAGGTTCGTCAACAGTAAATCTGTCCGTATCCAAAGTTTGTTGTTGCTTCGCAACTAAAATTGCTTTACGTGGCTGGGACCCCGACGGCACGACCCCTAACCAGAGGACCAGACCCTTGCAATATAACTCCAAACGCGGGGAGCAGGATTTACCTGAGCGTAGTAGCCCATATAAGTTGTTCACTAATTGGTTCAGCTTGACTGAAACCGTTGACGCCTCCGTTGATTCCATCTGGGGAATTCTTCCGCTGCCGCCTTATTGGAAAATAGAACTTTTGCACAAAACATACAATTTCTTGTTCTGAAAATCTCTTTAAATTTTGAGATTTGAGATACAACCGAGGACATGTTCCGCTCATTGATTTATGCAGAGAAAATCCTTTATAAAGATAAATCCCACCCCGCCTTGTTATTGTATTTCAATTTTTGACCATTAAAAGAATATTACCTTTTTTCCAGGTAGGTAGCTACCTTTTTAAACAAAAAGCACTTTACCATACAAATTGCAACAATTTCAATTTGTAGAATTTTCTTGCAATTCAAATTCAAATTAAATTGCCTGTTCTTCAAGAGGTTGCAAGGTGCAGAGTGCAGGATGCAAAAAAAACAGAAGTCCACATTGTTTAAATCACGTTCTCAGAAAATCAATATAAAGGGGGTTAAAAGTTAATTTTGAGAATTTGTTTGCCATAAAAAAAAAAAAAGTGCAAAAAAGTATATAGAAGGTTATAACAACTCAATATTGATCAATAGCATATCTCTGCCACGGCCATCATCATCGACTCAACCAACAGTAAGGAAAAAGAATTTTGATTGAATTTCATTGTTCACTATAAAGGAAAGGGTCATGGAACTTCGCATGAATACTTTCATTCAGAAAAAAAAACTATCTCCGATATTGATATTGATTCTAGGTAAACGAAATCGTGATTGATTCATAGATTTAAGAGTGGTTTTAGCTTGATTTGAAATAAAATTGGACAATAATAATTGGAAGTGGCTGCACTTGTTACAACAATAAGCTGGTTGATAAATTTTGAGTATACCAACATAATAAGTTAATAAGCAAGGCGAGTGCTTTATAATTAGAAATTGGTGAATTTTTAATTAGAGTTCAAAGCCAGCAACAGTAGCCTTTACGTACATATCGCATTTGTATTCAAATTAAATTAACAACAAAATATTTTATATGAATCAAAAATATTCCATCCCAGAAATTCTCTTAAAAAATCTCCATCATGGCTGAGACAATTTTAAGGTACGACTCTTTGCTGGTTGTAAGTTATTTTTCAATCAATAATTATGTAACTTTTACATTCTTCTAAACACACCTAACTACATAATTTGGTTTAAATTTACTACACACATGTCAAAACAGTTAAACTTCAACCGTTTGTAAAGTTTACATGCACTGATATTTTCTCTAAATGAAAATATGAATCTTAAACATTGATTCTGTTTGTGTGATGACTCTATTGTCTGTAGAAAAATATAATATTGCTGATAGTATTACAAGTCATATTGCGTGAAATTTGCTTCATCTCTGTTAATGTTCACAACCCAAACAAAGAAATGGAAAACATTTTTAAAATTAATCAAAATTTCCTTAAGAAATTGAGTCAAGTATCAACCTCCTAATTTGTGAATTATGTCGAGACCTTTTTCATTCCATACGTTTCCAAATTAACATAAGAGTTAAGACTCTAATTAAGACAAACATAACATAATAAGGCTGCTACCTATAAGCCATGGAATGTCAACACGTTGCTGTGTTGACAGTATACTAATACAATAAGCCGACTTCATCATTATGAAACTCCACAAAAATGTCTGCTTCCCCAAGCCATATGCTTAAGGCTTTTTGGATTATGTAGAATATAGAGATAATCGTGTAAAACAATGGAAGCAAGAACCCTTCTCTTCGTTTTTGCAATTTAAATTCATTAAAGTGTCTGCGTTGAAAAGTGTATTTCACAATATACGCGCCCCTGAGTCAGACTATGTTAAACACAAACAAAAAAATCACTTCAGAATCACGTTTTTCAACCTTCTAAAAGCTCTAAAAGTGCCACACATATAATGAAAATGTGTAACCCGAGGCGAATAAAGCAATTTCCCTTTTTGTGTTTTGTTTAATTTCATTTCATTTATCTTGGGAATATTTTTCTTCCTAGATTAACAGTTAACATCACCTTGGAGGAACTTCTAGATAGTATATGAGATGAATGAACAAAAATGTTGAACTTTACAAAAGCATTTTCCTCTAGCTTCATTGTTTTGCGATTAAGAAAATGCATCTTGGTATGTGTTTACATAGGCAACAACATGAAAAGTGTTTATAGTTTCATAATTTGTTTCCTTTAACGTGAAATGAGCTTCTTGACTTTCATGACATTATTAAACAAAAAAAACTATATTAATTGCAATTTTCCTAAACAAATAATACTGATGTAGGAAAAATGAGTAGCGATGTAACGATGCAACCTTGTGGAACATCAGCTGTAATTCTGCAAATAAATAAAGTATTTTCAACTGAAAATTTTATCCATTTGCCTCATCAGTAATTAATCCTTTGAATAAATATTAAACTATAAGAGCAATGAGTGCATTATCGTGGAAAGCTTTTGAGTATGTTTAAACGTGAGTATTTATGATAATTTATAGGAATATTCCATGTCCGAAAGGACAATAAGCTTAATTTCTTCATCTCTGACAAGGATGCAATGAAATTTTATTTTATACTTGTTGTAAATCTTATTGGGAATTAATTCAATCAGGCATAAATGGGCGAGTAGTGCTTACAAAAAAAAAAACAAAAAAAAAAAACCACGAAACAAATAACATCGGTGACTGAAATTATTATTCTCGGAAATAAATCAAAGATCGCATCAAGGACACCAAACACGAAGCTCTCCCATATGCTCTTAATACAAGTTGTTGATATTGTGAGTGTAGGTATAGGTATACTTCTTTTTTTTATTTGCAGGATTGTTATTGTTTGGTAAGGAAATATTGAATTAAATATTTATTAAATTGAGTATACAAAGATATAGTTACTGTACATTTTGAAATAAATAATTAAAGCGTGAAAATTGTGTAATTACGAATGCTCTGTAACTTTCCATTTCTACATTTTAATTAATAATGTTAATTGTTTTTTTTTTTTAATGTAAACATTGTAAATAATTATTTTTAAGCCAGGAAGCTTGTCTTGATTTATGACTTAATTTATGCATATTATATACATATTTGTATTTCATGGAAAATTTTAAACGAAATCGGATGGAAGTAATGCACAAATGTTTAAAAGTTTAAATAATTCATGAATTGCATATTTTTTTTTAATATTTATGACATTAATTTTATGCTCTTATACGTACCTAAATATATACAAATATGTTATACATACATAATTATATATTGTATATTACATGCATTTTGCATTTGCATTTTACAAAACGCACTTACCCAAAGAAATACTTAAAGTACCAATTTTTAGTATTACAACAATTTTGTTGAGTATCAGCAAAAGTATTTTAGGCGAATGAAATATAAAACATAATTTATTCTATTCCAAAAGGTTTGATAAAACAGAAATTGATGCGATAAGAATAACAATAAATCACCTTAGGCTTGGATCCCAATTGTGCGATTGGAAAATCGGGATCGCAACAAATTATTTCCACTCACACACTTTTAGGCTAGGGCCCGACTTGCAATTTTTAGACAGTGCGATTAAGAAATCGGTGTCGCAAGAAATTGTGAGCATAAACTCATTTGCGGTTATCTATCGCGTGACTCTTTAATCGCGGAAAATTCAACATAGAGGTCTTAATAGTCGTTTTTCTTTTTAGCTCAGAGCATAGCACTGAGCTGTCAAAAAAAGATGTGTTTTTCTTTTTTAGCTCCGGGCACTCAGAGCGCTCAACTTGTGTTTCTTTTTAAAATCAGAGCTAGCTCGAAGAACGCTCATTGAGCTCAGAATAAAAAGACCGTGCGAATGGAGCAAATAGCTGAGCGTAGCCAACTTCACTCTTTTTCACAAATTTCAAGTGGACGCGTTGGACACATCAAATTTAGTTCACAATTTTGAATTTTTCGAGTCTTTGATTAGCCAGCTGTCTGATGAAAACTAAGTCATTACTTAATTTTGGTGATTTTAACGCATCGCAATCGTATGACAGTTCAGAACTCAGATATATTTATTTCAAAATTATGTCGGAGAGCTCTGATCATACTCTGCTCAGAGCTAACTCCGATAGCTCGAGCTCTACTCCATGCTCTGCTCAGAGCTAAACAAGAAAAATGCCTAGTGTGAATGAACAGCTATCGTCATGCCCTGATGGCTGGGCGTTTCAGGACGTGGGCAGTCACTGATTTGCGTCAACATGGTGACGAATGACGATGCAACGAACTCTACACGTCAATTGTGTTAATTTTACCTCCAAGTGGTAGCCAACGGATACTGGTCTCGTTGATCCGGACTTGGGTTGCTAAACTAATAAGCGCGAGTGTTGAACAAAAGACATAAAAACGTAATACTTACTATAATCATCTGTCGGAAATGACTGCCTGTATAATTCGAACTTGGACGAGTCTATCAGAAGGATGGTGTGTGGTGGATGAATATTCAGCATAGAGAATCAACGGCAGCGCCATCAACAGTCTTGAAGACTGAGATCGGCAGGAGTGTTCCCACTAAAACACCTCTCCTTTTATCAAGGTGGCAGCGGAAGTATTCCCCAGATGGAATCAAGGGTTCGTCTACAGTTCCAGTCAAGTTGAACCACTTAGTGAACGCCTTATACAGGCTTCTACCACTTATATGGAGCTTAGACCTATAAGGAGCAGTTAACCAAGCTCCCCGCCCTTGGAGTTATTGTAAGGGTCTCGTCCCCCAGGTTGGGGGTCATGCCGCCGTCGTCGGGGTAACTGCCCGGTCACGTAAGGCGATTAAATTTTCAAAGCAACAACAAGCCTTGGATACGAAGGGACGACGAACGAAGGAAAAAGAACTTCGGATCTGCACGGGGATTTTTCTATTTCTCTTTAGACCACGCGCAGCCGAACATTTAGCGGAGGTCCTAGACTACTACAAAGCAGACATCACCGCCATCCAAAAAGTTCGGTGGGATGGGCCGGGCAGAAGAAAACTGAAAGACTGCGATATCTACTACGGTGACTGTTACTGACAACAGCGGCAGCGTCTTTTTAGGTATGGATTTGTTATTGAAAGCAGATTTAGGCATGAAGCCTTGAGTTTCAACCATGTGATCAAGGCTAAATTCACCAACATTAGCCTCATTCTCCCACAGAGGAGAGAGATGATGACATCACGGACAAGTTTTATGAGATTCTGGGCAAGGTATGTGAGCAATGCCCTTACTATGACATTAAGATTGCCTTGGGTGACTTTAATGCCTTCATCTTTGGTTGCACAATCGGAAGACATAGCCTGCACGACACCCCCTCCGATAATTGACTCAGGTTAATCGACTTTGCTGCGTGTTGAAACGTTGTGGTAGCTAGTACGCAGTTCCCGCTTCTCGATATAAGCGAAGGAGCATGGCAAATTCCCGGACGAACCAGATTGACACATTTCGATCGATGTAAGGTACTTCTCCAGTATCTAGGACGTTTCGAGGAGCCAACGTTGACTCGAACCTCTACTTGTACCCTAGGTAATCGTACGCATATGTAGACCAACGCAAAACAGGGAAATACAGTGAAGAAGTTCGACGTCGGACGGCTACAGTCGTAAGAAATCGCTAAGTCATTTTCCGATCGAGTACCTCACACCCTCTTAAATAGTCGTATGCCGCCAACATCAAGCATCGAGAAACAGTAGAAGAACTGCAAGGCGGATGCCATCAGAGATGCCGCTTCTGACTTGCTGGGCCTCCCACGACCACCACAGTGAAACATCTGGTTCGACGAAGAGTGCCGGCATAGTACATGCCACCAAACAACAGCATACAAAGTGGCGCTGTTGTTTCGCGAGCTCTACGAACAGAAGAGGAGAGAGGACCACAAGCTTCTAAGAAGGAAAAAGAAAGAGCTTGAGAAGCACGCGATCAAGGAAATAGAGAGATGCCATTGCAGGAATGAATTTCGGAAGTTTTACCAAAAAGTAAAAGGAACCTCCCAGTGTTACAAGGGCCGATCCGAAGCCTGCAAGGATGATCAGGGGAGCATCGTTATAGAATCGCAGTTGGTGCTGAGGATACAGAAAAATCACTTCTGCAAATTGTATAACAGCGATGAAGAACTGAATTTCACTACCATGCAGATTGCACCATTCAACCTGGACGACGTAAGCCAAAAATTCCATCCAACCGACCTCTACGAAGTAAGGATAGATATGTATATCTAAGCTGATGGCCTTGCGGCTGAGCTATTCAAAGCGGGTAGTAATATATTGGTTAGAAGTATGCACCAGCTCATCTGCAAAATATGGTCGGAGGAAAGCATGCCCGATAAATGGAACCTCAGCATTGTTTGCCCGATCTTCAAGAAAGGCGATCCCCTGGACTGCACCTCCTACAGAGGCATAGGTCTTCTTAATATCGCCTTCAAGATCTTCTCAGCCGTACTTTGTGAACGCTTGAACCCATTCGTCAACAACCTAATAGGTCCATATCAGTGTGGCTTTAGGCCATGCAAGTCCACCATCAACCAAATATTCGTATTATGGCAGATCTTGGAAAAAAAACCAGGAGTTTCAAATCGATACCCACCTCCTTTTCATCGATTTTAAGGCCACGTATGACAGCATCTATAGATATGAGCTATATAGAGCAATGTCTAGTTTTGGCATTCCTGCCAAACTCGTCCGTTTGTGCAGGATGACCTCACCGACACCTTTGAAGTCATAAAAGGCTTTAGACAAGGATAACGCACTGCCATGCGACTTCTTCAACATCGTTCTTAAAAGAAAAGTTCAAAACCCTCACGTCAACACTAGAGACACAATCTTTCAAAAGTCCGTCCAATTACTCGCTTACGTTGACGACATTGACATAAATAAGGAAGCCAAGAAGATGGGTTTAACGGTGAAAGAAAGCAAAACGAAATATTATATGCTGTCAACAAGAAAGGAAGCCCAACATCAACGTCTCGGACAGAACATCACTATAGAAAGCTATAATTTTAAGGTGGTCAGAGACTTTGGCTACCTAGGATCCGCTATAAACTCAGCGATACTAATACGTAGACGCTCGATTTAGTGTATCTCGAAATAGTGAACTATCCACAATAGTGAACACATAAAATTTTATGTAAGAACATATTTTGTACAAAAATTTCGCGCGAGCATTTTTCATAGCTTGAGAGCTCTGAGGAATTGTTTCTGTTTTTTGTTAAAACCTGAGTGAAAGCATTGTGCTTAATACTTAATTAAAATTAAAAACATTCGCATCGAACGAAACGTGCATTTTGGATAAAATTCGCCTTTAGAAAGCCTTCGAAAACTCCCGCTCGAAAAAGTGAACAATCTCGAAACAGTAAACAGGCCTGGTTTTTATTACTTCACTATATCGAGCGTCTACCCAAATAATTTCCTGAGTAGGAGAGTGCAAAAATTGGGACCTGCATAGGCATAGGACTTTGAGCATGATTGATTAATACTTAAACAGATTATTTTTTGTCCTGCAAAAAACTATGGAAGTAATCAGCGCTTTTATGATTTTTTTTAATATAAACAAATCCTATCACCTCAATCTCGACATATACATTTAGCAACTTTCCAAATCAATTCATTCAATTAGAATCACAAATAGTAATACAAAAAAATCCAATTTGTATACCATACCCCTTCCGCCATCATTGGTCATCCATATACATATGTACGAAAAAAAAAACTTGTCACGTGTTGCCCCGGAAATATGCAATTCGTGCAGCAAAAACCATGACTTCGTGTTAGAAATGTTTCGTTTTGATAGTTTCTCTCAATTTCAACTGAAAAAAAAAATTGAAATCCATATGAAGTGCATCACGTATTCGAATCCAATGAACCAACAAGAGCAAGGATTGGCTTTTGGATGGACGTGAGTGGAAATTTAATAATAAAGTAAACAAAAAAAACAACAAACAACAAACACTAACAACAACAACAACAACAACCTAAACCATGTCCTGGTGTGAGAAAAAAAGGACGAAACTGTTAAAATGAATTGACAGAAAACAACTCACATGGAAAAATAAATCCCTTTCAAGAATGAAACAAAAAAAAAAGAAAACTCATTTAAAATTGGACTCAAAGTTTTTTAGTTTTTTCTTTTAAAATCCTTAAATAAGAAAAACAAATTGAACAAAAGGGAAAAAATGTTGAAATTAAGATACTTTTTCCTCCTTAATTGATGATATTAACTTGGTTGATTTTGATTGATGACATTATTTAATTTAAAAAAATATATATATAAAAAAGCACCGGAACCGGAACAGGATATTGATTTTTTTACTATTCGCTATTACTTCGACTTATCCTTATTACATTTTATACAGAAAAATTCCATGCTCACAACATGAGTTACTCCTGCGAAAAAGGCAAAAAAAAAAATAGGTTCGTGTACCTGTTGGAAGAAGACGTGGAGTGGGGGTAAAAGAGAAAAGAATAAGGAAGAAAATGCTGGATTTATGAGGCTTATCCTTTATTCAGCACGTTTTTATTGTTCACGCGACTTTAAGAATTCGTGTAAAATTGCAACAAATCCCTTATTAGAAAAATATAAAAATTTGCTGCAAATAGAGGTTGATTGCGGAATATGCTTTAATAGAAAAGCACCCACACTTGACCGAAGTGAGAATGGCATTGCTAGTGGATTGTATAGGTACCCGCATGCACTTTATATCCTCTGGAATATGAAAAAGATCCCCAGCACCATGAATGAAATCGTGATTTATTAACGCCTAATTAAGAACAAATGTTTGCATGGCATGCCCCTATAGCATGCTAGGCTCGACAGTTCACACTCTCAGTCTCAACGACGAACGATGAGGACGACGACGCTGACGTTGACCACGATGCCTGGACACATGCAGGCGTTTAGCTGGCGTTTGGTTATATTTATTGAGTTGTGTATTTGGGAAAAGAAGTTTGTTCGTGCAATAAATACATTCACTCAAATGAAGGGAAAGGAAAGTGAATCATGATGTTGAATTGAAAGTAGCTTTAAAATTACCCACACAAGTTGGTGAACATTAGGATTAGACAAATGAGTCTGCTTGAATTTAAACAGCTTCGTGTCTGTGTCAGCTAGCAGGCAAAGGGGTATATTATCTATGTTCATATGGTTAGTGACATTCTAGAGAGTGAAGAATGGATTCATGACAGTTTGAATTATATTTTTAATTACCTACTTCATTAAAAAAAAAGATTTAAAACTATTATTTCAAGGAGCAAATTCTGTTAAAAGTTCAAGTGGCCTCAACTTCAAAATTTATTTCGCCCAGGTATGATAGTTGGCCTTTGATGTTTATCTTTCATTCAAAATCCAACCAACAGGCCAAGTTTATGAAATTTGACATTTCGCTTTCATTTTTAAAATATATTTGATGAGATGTATGTATATATCTCAGATGAAGAAAAGATCGCTAAGTAGTGAGAACCCAGTGATTGGATAGTTGAGACAAATTATTTAACTTAATTATTTCGGTTTTTACGGATATTTAAAAAAAATATCCACACTGATAATTATTACTTTCTGATAGACAATAGAGTAAGGATACGTCGAACAAAAATGTTGCTATGTGGTGGAAAAAATGAGAAAAAGGATACTCTTTTTATTGGCAACCCATAATATGGGATACTCGCAAAAAAAAAGAAGTATGGCATCAAATTGGTCAGTAATTGGCCAAAAAAGGTTGGCAATTTTCTGTAAATAGGCGCATATATTTTTTGGTGGTGGTTGGATGTTATAGGAACTGGGGCCCTCGAGCTGTATCTTTTCCAACACATCAAGTGCTTACAATACCCCCAAGTCGGTAGCCGCCGGATACTGGTCTTGGCTTTATGTCATGACTTGCTAAACTTGTAAGTGCGAATGTTGATCAAGGAAAGAATTGCAACATTAAACTCATGGCCCCACAGATTGGAGGTAGGTGCGCTGGGCTAATGAACCGACCACAGTAAAAAAAACAATTGTTATGTAAGAAACTCGTGAAGCCTCGGATAACGACCCCTCTCAAATGGCAACCGGACCCGGAACAAAAATGGACTATAACCTACGAGTATGCACCTGGAATGTAAGGACACTCAATATGCCAGGTGCTACTCAAAAACTTGAATCTGTCCTCTCGTGGTACAAGGCAGATATTACAGCGATCCAGGAGATACGATGGATAGGATCAGGAATAACGAAAAGAAAAGATTGCCACATTCATCGCAGCCGTCATCAAAGACTGCACATGTTAGGATGCGGATTCGTCGTGGGAAATCGATTCAGATCGAAAGTCATCGATTTTAAGCCAATTAGCGATCGCCTGGCTGTGATCCGCATCAAAGCTACATTTCAAAACATCAGTCTATTATGTGCACACGCCCCTACCGATGAAGCTGAGGAGTCTTACAAGGAGGAGTTTTACGACTGCCTACAGAGCCTGTCTGGAGTACGATGTCAAAGTCGTGCTCGAAAACTTCAATGCTTAAGTCGGAAAGGAAAACATCTTTGGCGGATTAGTTGGAAAGCACAGCCTCCACGAAACGACAACAGATAACGACTTCCGACTAATCGACTTTGTTGCAGCTCGTAATACGGTGATAAGTAGCACTAGGTTCCCCAGGCGAAGGATACACACAGCAACCTGGCGATCTCCAGATGATCGAACCGCCAACTAAATCGACCACGTGCTAATTGGCGCAAGGTACGCATCGAACATCTTGGACGTGTGAACTTTCCGAGGTGCAAACGTGGACTCTGACCACTTTCTTGTTGTAACAAAGTTCAGAGACCGACTGTCCAACGAAAAGAGAACGAAGACCGCCCAAAGAAAGAAATTCAACATTGCATGCCTTAGCGCATCAGAGAAAGCCAGAGACTACAGTGAGCAATTGACTGGGACACTCTCTGCCGTACCCCTAGTCACAAGCGTCAACAACCAGAGGAATCAGTATTTCGACATCATTAAGGAGACAGCCGAGACTACCATAGGCTATGAACCACCCAGAAAAAAGAACCCGTGGAATGATAATGAATGCGCGGTATTGAAGCAGGTGATGGAAAATACACGAATGCAAATGTTGCAACGGAAAACAAGAGCAGCAAGAGAAGAGTACCGTGAAAAAAGAAGGAAAGAGAGAAAAACCCTGCGCAGAAAGAAAAGAGCATCCGCAGCCTCTCAGCTCAGGTATCTCTGCTAGACTCTAGCACCGCCACCAACACCCACCGGTTCTACAAAACAGCCAAGCAGCTGGCATTTGGTTATAGGACTGGCACGCAAGCTCTTCGAAACAGCGCAGGGAACCTAGTTACCGAAGCACAGGGAATTGAGACGTATTTAATGGGCATTAACAGAGGAACAAAGAAGCATAAGACCAGTCAATGAAGATCCAGTCCCAGTGCCCAGTACTGAAGAGGTTAAGAAAGCCATCCACAACAAATCCGCCGGCTTCGATGGCCTACCTCCAGAACTCTTCAAGTATGGAGGAGATGTCTTGGTAGGGTGCATGCACCAGCTCATCAACTAAGTGTGGAAGGAGGAAAGTATGCCCGACGACTGGTCAAATAGCTCCATATGCCCAATCTACAAAAAAGGCGATCCTATGTTCTGCAAGAACTACAGAGGCATATCCCTGCTTAATGTTGCCAACAAGATCCTATCCAACGTACCATGTGAGCGTCTAAAACCTTTCTGCAACACTATAATCGGCACGTACCAGTGTGGCTTCAGGCCAGGCAGATCAAAGATAGACCAAATCTTCACATTGCGGCAAATCCTGGAAAACGAATTTCAAGTCGAGAACCACCACCTATTCATCGACTTTAAAGCCGCATATGATAGCATAAGTCGCCAAGAGCTTCTATTGGCGATGTTGGAACTCGGGATCCCGAAGAAACTGATCCAGCTATGCCGCATGACGTTACAAAATACGCGGTGCAACGTGCAAATGGGTAACAGCTCATCCGAGTTATTCCAGAATTGTACAGGGTTCAGACAAGGAGATGCGCTATCATGTGATTTCTTCAACCTAGTCCTGGAGTAGATGGTGCGCAAGAGTGGTGTTAACATGAAAGGCACTTCACTTCTTCAACAAGTTTTCTTAACTGCTTGGCTATGCGGACGACATTGACACTATCGGCCGCTCCAAGAGAGCTGTTACTTGAAGCATTCACAGCTATTGATGAACAGGCGAAATGCGTTGGTCTTGAAGTGAATGAGGACAAAACAAAATATATGTGCTATCAACAAACAGAGCCTCATCTGTCCATCGCCTAGGACAAAACGTCACTGTTGGTAGCAGTTATTTCGAGGTAGCCAAGGAGTTCAGAGTTCACCTACCTCGAAACAAATATCAATTCCACGAACGGCATCTTAGTTTAAATCCGACGAAGAATTAACCTAGCGAACCGCTTCTACTTCGGTTTGGCCAAACAAATGGAACCCATCACCTTTGTCGAAAGACAAAATGCACGCTATACAAAACGCTTATTTTACCAGTTCTACTTTACGGCGCCGAGTGCTGGACGATAAGTAAAAAAGGGGAATTGATACTGGGCACTTTCGAGAGAAAAATTCTTCGCCGGATATTTGGTCCTATTTGCGAAGAGGGCGATTGGAGGAGAAGATTCAATCGTGAATTGATAGAGCTGTAAGATATGTGGATGTAGTCCAAAGAGCCAAAACATGTCGACTACACTGGCTCGGCCACATGGAGCGAATGGATAACAACGCTCCAGCCAAGAAAATATTCGCATCCCAGCCCCAAGGTTCGAAACGACCAGGAAGACCAAACCTCCACTTCAGGGACCAGGCGGGACCGCAACCGATGGAAGACCTTAATATCTCAGGCAGAGACCCTTCATGGATCGGGAGCCAGATAAGTAAGTAAGTAAAGTAAATCGATATTTAGGTGCTGTGGTCACGTAATCCTCAGAAGCCGTGCTTTTGATGATGATTTTTCGCAATCATACATTCAAAAATTAATACTGCTAGTTTCCTAAGAAAACTAAAGCTTGACTGAGTCATCTTTAAGAAAAAGTTACTTTTTATTACCATCGTCAAGTTATTTTAAAAAAAAATGGCCTTTTTCATCAAGATTTGAAAATGGTACAACACTTGCTACTTTTTCATTCGGAAAAAATATTTTGATTTTTTTATTTGGAGAAGGACCCAAGTTCACTTCATATAATTTGTATGTTATTATTATAATGCTTTTTTTTGTACTCAAAGAGTGGGATTATGGTAGTGTGTGTAAGAGTTCTCAAAAGCGTCGTGCTAGCTTCATACACATAAAACAATTCCACCGTGATACTCACTAATCTGGGAATGCTCTTTGCCCTTGCTAACTAAATATTATTTCTTGAGTGGAATGCCTTACCTAGTACCCTCCCATGGCCATGTTCGGACATTAAAAATCAATGCGAATCAGCACTCATAAGGAGCTTGAAGGCTATATAAACATACATCTGGTATAGATTCACAAATCAAGAGAGGCTAAGAAGAAAATCACTACTTTGGAACTTCCTCAAACCTCAAAATGTTGTTTATCAACATGAAAACAATACTTGCCCTTTAGAGGATCAAGTTTAACAAAAGTACCACCCATATACTCAACATATATAAGACTTCCGTGACTTTTCCCCATAATAAACCGTTTTAGGACCATCAGCATCACACCCACCCACAAAAACCCCCAAGCAAAACTTTATGTTTATACTTAAATTTTATCATTAAAAAGAATTTGTATTGCTTACCCACTGCAGGTAAATCGATAGCATCCTGCTGGTATATGTAAAGCTCATGAAATAAAATCTTGTAATGAATGTGCCACAACAACGAACGTTAAAAAGTTAAAAAGAATTACTGGAAAAAAAAAACAAAGACAAAAGGGAGAAAAACGAGAGATTTTTTTTTGTCATCTCCATTTTCTCCCTTAGGGAAGGTTCCAGCAATATCGTGTCACACTTTATGACCCGAGCCATATTAAATAAATCACATAGCCTCGCGCAGACCAGGAGCAAAGGACATAAAGCAGCGCATCCTTTTACGCTCTTTGTCATGGCAAGTGATTCTGCATAAAGACAATCACTTGAAGGCATATAGTGTGGAATCCTATCTTGTACGATTTCCCTGATGGTGATGAGAAAAAAAGGAATACAACGCTGCAATTTAAATCGACCACCGGATGTTATTCTTATTAATTGCCAAAGGATTTGCATTGCAGTCACGTATCTGACTTGGAACAAAACAAACTCTAAACAAGTCTTGTTTTCCTTGTTAGCTATAAGAGTGGTATGGTATAATGTGGGCTTAAATTGAGCAAAATTAGTTGAACAAAAAATAAAGGCGAAGTAAAGAAATAAAGTTCGTAAAATTGAATTTCATATTACATAAACAAGTAGCTATTTGCTGTTATCAAGTCAAGGACTATCCATTAACTGTTCATTGTATGGCAAACTTCTGATAGCAAAGCTCAACAAAAACCATATCGCTTAAGGCGACATGCGCAGTTTTATCCTCTGTCTGGACCAGAATTCAAATGAGAAATCTTCTCTCATAGTAAAGAACTCAATTTTAAAATGTTTCCTATAACGAAGCATCGTTTTTATAGCATTGGAATAATATCTCTCGCAGTCAAACAATAGAAATTTAATATTTTATCTAAGATATCTGCATCAACAAGTGGGTTAACTGGCTAATTAAAGATAATACGAATAATTGTGTACGAAGCTTAAATACTGCTCCTCTTTTTGTTTATGTTTGAAATCTAAAACTCTTTGAAAGATGGCCGAAGCAAAGATTAGATTAAGATGGGTTTTAAATATCACCTACTGCAAGGGTCTATAGGTAACTATAGGGATTTATTTAGTAGCTAGGCATACTTCTCTCTTTTTTGTATTTTATTATTATCTGCTTCCTTGTATAGTAATGGTATACGTATACCTGACCTTGACCTACATTTACTTAGAAAATATAACGGTAAAAACATATTTTTGAACCCTTTTAAGAAGATGAGAGATTTCCGGCGGCTACAGGTTCCGGCTAAACGAATAAACATGAAATCTTATATTATGTCTATGAGTATTTCGAGTCAATTCAGAGAAAATCTGAAGAAAAAAACACCAGAAAAATTCACAAAATTCTTTAAATGAAAATTCTCCTTATAATGATGGAATGTCAATCTACTTTATTTGCATATTTTCATGAGGTATCGTACATACCAACGCCCACGAATATGTGTATCTCAATGTTGCATATATAAAAAAAAAAACATATCGACATACGTTTTGAGTTATGTATTTTCGGTAACGTATTGAAATGTATCTTAATCGGAAGGTTATGAAGAATATAAGAATATGACAGACAATTTAAGTGGGTAACCTATGACAGTGATGGTCTATTCGTGTTATGCGATACTCAATAAGTCTGATTTATTGTTGTTTATTTAAAACTCAGGAAGTTGGAATATGACAAATATCAAGTGGTTAAACGTAACTCTTAAAATGTAAAAGAAGTCGTTTTTTTGAAGAAACTTTTTGGGGTTCTAGGAAATAAACTCAATGATATCTCCCCAAATGACAAATGAAATACCTACTTTCCCAAATTGGGGAGCAATTTCACCGTGAAATATGTAAAATGTGAATAATAAATCGAAGATGAAATGATCCCCCAAATAAGCGGAAATAAGTCCTCCAAATATAAAAAGGTATGAGATATGTTCAAAGTGGGGCCATTATTAAAAAAAATAGGGAAGGGGATGTAGGGCTCTTACACGCAACATTACATGAAAAGAACCGTGTATCCTGTTACTAAGGAAACTTTTTTAAAAAATTAAAAAAAAACTAGAGGCTTAAATATTTGAACTTGTTTGAAGTTTCTATATATAAGAAAATCTAGATCTGTTCGGCCGATAATGAGAAAATACAAAATAAAAAAAACGTTCTATAGTCCAGGCAATCTAAGCTAAAAATACCCCAAACATGGGCAAAATTGCAACAGAAGCTTTTTTGATGGACTTTTGTTCAGTATCCATTACTGAACAACATATCCAAAATCGGACAAAATCCATCCATGGGAACACCCTCAAAAACGGATTTCAAAATGGCGGATTGATTTGGGTGCTGTTTTAGGTTATTATTTTTACTACGCAGTTTTTTTACTGATTTTCTGTGCCGAAAATTAGTTGCTTATCCTAGGAGAGAGCCATAAAAGTTACCATTCATGATATTTCCAGTCACCCCCTCCCCTAGTCATAACCTATCCCCCATATCTGGCCCCCAGAGGAAATAATGGATACTTCGACTATTCACTTAAAGTCTAAGAAAGTGATGAAAAAAGACACCCCCTCCCATTTACGATCCCCCTTCTATCAAAACCCCCTTCCTTCAAAACCCCCTCCAGCCATGTTCTCCTCTCAACAATGATCTCATTAGAGCCCAAGAGAAAGTTATAGACACGACAAAACACTCTTCTATAGTCAACAAATACTGAAGAAAAATACCACAGCCATGACGCAGTCAACTAGCCCCTCCCCCCACCAGTCATGAGCTCCCAAGCGCTTCTTAAAATTGCAGGGCTTTATTACAATTAAACGTGGACCTCAACAGGAAAAGACGTATATCAAGAATGACGCGACGCACGGTACAAAAAGTCCAGTAGAGATATTAAATTTGAGCCTATCAAGTCCAGGAGGCAGCCGCGTGAACCCATTTCATGATAGCCACCTATTGAAAAACAGAATAGTAACCAATAGCATGTGTGTTATCATTTACAAAAACCGTCTGTTTGGCAGCATATCAAAAATGTAGCTTAGAAAGTGTACCACTTTCATTTAATCTTTAATAGATTTTAAATTTTGAACAGAAAGTGTAAGCAAAACACTTTTTTTAAAAAAAGGATTTCGACTCAAGACAACCAATAAAGCTGTCCAAACATCAATATCGTATATCGAAAGACTTAGCTTCAATTTGTTACCCCAGTAATAATTATGCAACCTTTTTTTTTACTTATGCAGAGGGTGCCAGGACGAAGAAGCGGAGGAGGGCTCTTTTCACTTCCTCTGTGAATGCCCGAGCCTAGCATGAACAAGGAAAACAGCCTTCGGAGAATATTTTTTTGGACAAACTGGGTGAAGTCTCTCTTTTGCCATTAAGGAACATCCTAAACTTGTATGGCTTGTATGTTTGTTTTGTCACTGGTGTCTCATTGAAATGAACTGGCAGAGAGCTACTTTAACAGGAGGCCAGGTTGAACTCATATGGAAAAACTGGAAAAAAATCTATAAAAAACTTCAATTCAACTTGTGGTAAAATAGAAACTGATAACAAAAAGTGTTTAAAAAAACACCATCTCTGTTAAAATAAACACGGTGCTCTTGTTTCATAGTTAAAATAATTTAGTGTTGAAATAAAAGGACATCTTATTAAATCAACTTAAATGTGTTTAGAAAGGCCACCGGGTTGATTTTACACTGAATATAAGGTTGTTAAAGTCAGATATATTTCTTAAATTTCTGTAACTTTATATGAGATGAACCTTGTTAATTTAAAGAGACCCTTGTTAATTATTTTCCTGACGTTTTTCTCTGAGTGTTGTGATTAGAACAAAATTAGAACCCATTATCAAAGAAATGTATTATCCTAGATCACAGCAGGTTATGTACTGGGTACAAGCAACGTATATAGAATTGATATCCACTTGGATAAAATACAAAGCCAGTAGATAGACATATTACGCAATCATTGCATAATTATTTTGTGAGCTCATATATTCGAGTAAATATGTAGTTAGTTCATAGAACCATTACATGTACTCATTACTTTTTATGCATTGAGTCCAAAGAGTATTTATGTTTTTAAAAATTAAGTTCATAGAAGCTGTATACAGTATATAACAATACATATATTCTTCAGAGAAAACTGGCACATATTTATGCAATGGGTACATAGAATATTTGTATGTACTAATGTAATGAATACATAAAAACTGTATTCACTAAATAGTCATGAGCTTATCACAAATAACTGGAATGCCTTCATTATATGTGTACAGATAAAACTTGTATTTCTGTAATAAGTACATATAAACTGTATTTGCTACATGGTATCATGTTCTTATCACAGATAACTGACACGTATTTATATACATATAATAGGAAGAAAGAATATTTCAGTATATGAATGCATGTATTACGAAAGCATAGAAGCTGTACTTGCTATATGTTATCATGTAACCATCACAGAAATTCATATTTATGTATTGTTTGCATAAAATATTTGACTATGTATGTTTAAATATCGTCCTGGTATTAGATTATATTTTTTTCAATAAGTCATAAAACTGAGGAAGAAGTATCAATTACTAAAGTAGAAAAAGGAATTTATCGGCACGAAGTGATAGTAAGAGTATTTCACCTTAATGGCCAAATCCAGTGATGGGTCAATTTTTATCATACTCACGATTACCGAATATGTAAATTGTCAGACTATTCACTCTGCATACAAATATTTTTCTTCAAATGTTCTCTTTAAAAATATTTGAAAAGATCCCGGGAGCAAAATGATGTGGATAATGGCATAGTTATTGAAAATATGAAAAACGATGCAATTACATGTCGGGCAATTGTGATATTGTCAAGGGCAAAGTTTAATGAAAGCGTCACAAACAGTATTAAATCCAATTCATACTACAATATTAAACCAGTTGAAGTTTAAACCATAATATGTATTTATGTTTCTGCAGCTGTGAATTATTTGGTATCCATTTTAATTTGTTAATCGATACTTCATTTGGCTTAGAATTTTAATTACTAGTTTGGACCTATTATGAAACGCAAATGAGTTTGTTAATTGAAAATTTACTCATCAGCCATTGTGAAAGAAGCCATAGTGAGTAAAATTTATTAAAATCTACCTAAAAAGCTATTGTTATTTTGGTACGCTAATCCCTCCCCCTATTAAGCTAAGTGTTTTCAAAAATAAAACAATAAGAAAAGCTTTATTTAGCATGATATAAATAAATTGAATGTAATTTAAATAATTGGAAGAAAGTCTTACTCTGGTACTTTATGCTTTTCGATCATTTATCTTGCGCTCAGACTTGTAAATATCGTTCAATTTATAATCGACCTTTTTTATGTATTTTTAACAATCTTGAATATAATGTACATTCTTACCTGTAAATTATTAATAGGTATTAATTTATATAAATTCTATAATCAATAACAGTTAACAAAATTTCCGTTTTCCTTTTAAGTAAAGCATTACTTTATAATAACGCTCATTTTTGCATCAATCAATACAAAATTTTCCACCTTACCCAGCAGCAGCCTCAGCGTTCAAGGTTAAAAATATTTAATGCCTTTGAGAAAAGCACACGTATCATGATGCTTCTTGGAAACCCAACAATACGAATAGGAAGTATTATTATGGAAGGGTGCTCATGCAGAAGCTATTAGCTCATGTAATGCATAAATAAGCAATTTCCATTCTATGTATAATAAGGACGTGTTGATAAATGGTATTCATTACACTGTAATAATCAAGGCGTTATTGGATATTTAAATTTTGATGAGTCCTTAAAATGTAAGAAATAGGTTCACGTTCAAGTTGAATACAACAAAAAAATAAGCATACAAATTTCTGGAAAAGTACTTTTATGTAAGCTTGGAGTTCAAAGTGAATTATTTTCCATAATTCATGTACGTACCTAGGTAAGTAAAATAAAAACGAGTAGAAAAAGTATAGGAGTTGTTCGAGGACAAAAAAAAACAAAAATCTATAATCACACCTCAGAGAAGCTACTTTATATGTTTTATCACTAACTTTCATTTGCTATTTAATGTATTAGAATATCTTAACAGGGCTGGACTGATACGCAAAATAAGCTTAAAATAAACAAAAAATATTAAAAAAAAAACAGAATTGGTCTAGGTGTCTACGTTTAAAAAAATGTAAAAAATGTTTGTGATTTTGTTAACTGTTTTAAAAGAGTTTTAAAATAGAATAAATTTGTGTTTGGGACGCAAAATTTAAAGCTTTTTACGATATGAAGCCTGTAGAAAAACCGAGGTATATATATCAACAACTTGGGTATGTCTTGACAAAACTTTTTTGTTGCTTGCGATTCAAGTCTTATATTCATGCAAACGCATCCTATATCAAATTTGTCTCTGCAATTTTCAGGCCCCGGTAACTACTATATGGATGCCAGCAAAATCACATTGACAGGAACCGCGGTTTCAACCAATCCAAGGTGAGAAATGCTTGAATCAAATTGCCAGGAGGGTGCTCGGCCTTAAATAATACTAAGCCTCATCTTTTGTTATCCCAGTCTTCTTTACCTAAATTTTTTGTAAAAGCTTAACGCGACTTGAATTTTAGGGAAACAATTGCGTCTTCTAGATTTCTGTGGTACCTAATCCGGCTATTTCACTTATGCAGAAATTACAAAAACACAAAAGAAAAACAAAAAATAAACTATGGGATAAACTAAATTTAACCAGCTTGTGCCCGGTAATGGTTTATGAATTAAAGAAGAGCCACTTTTGCCTTATTTACGGTAGCCCTTGAATACAATCTCCATCAGGTAAAGGACAATAGAAGACAACAGAAATAAAAAAATAAAAGAAGACAAAACAAAATGGGAAACTTTATCATTTGATAAAAGGATGTTAGCACTACAATGGAAATGCAAAAAAAAAACATGCTGCTTTAAACTGCGAATAAAAAAAATTATACTGTTTACTCAGGAAGGCGAAGCTTTTGTTATTAAAATTATGCCAAGAGAAAGCTACTTTTATAATCTTTTTTGTTCTTTGCTTATACAAAAAAAAAACTTGTATGAAGAAGAAAATTTAATAGGTACTATACAAAAAAAAAAAGAAATCAAAGATTGATTAATTTTTAAAGTTCTTTTATTATCTTCACAATTTGAAAGAAGAGTGTTATTTTTTTTTTTTTTGAGAAAAAAGGCTTCCTATGGCTGATGGAAGTTTTAAAGTAATTTATTTCAGAGATATTTTTTAATATCTGATAAAAAGTTGATTTTTTGACCTTCGGGAGAGTTTTTCCTTAAACAGAAACAAGGGTTATACAATAGGGCCAATCTGATCCCTTATTTTTGAATTTGTGTTATTTTTAATCCGAAGTTCAATCAGATTATTTTTTATATGTATGAACTTTGATAAAACTTTAGACTGAAATTCAAGCAAAAGTCCAAAAACCCAAAAAAATTCGAAGTTAATAAAATGCACGACTGGGTAACACGTACTTGCTTTTATGTTCCAGAAGCTGAAGGTTTAAGAAAATATGATCCTGAACTTTGCAGACCAAGTGGATATCACACTACATCAGTGGCGTAGAAATGGTTCGATTTTTAAAAAGTGTAACGACAGTTGATTTTTCATGACGAAATCTGGATACGCCATTTTTATTTTTTTTAACCGTAATAAAAAAGTTATGATGAAAAAAGAAGAAAGTGCCAAAAAAAAAAACGTTGAAAAATTTTGGACTGTCACCAGCTCCGTAAAAATGTATCGATTTTAATAATTATAATGGCAATCGATTTGTCACGACAAAATCTCGAGACGCCATTTCATATTTTTTATTATTTACCGCTATAAAAATGTTTGATGAAAAAAATAGGAAATACCGGAAAAAACATTGAATAATAAACGTAATAATGCATCGATTTTGAAAAATGGAACTGCAATTGATTGGTATTGAAAAATCTTGATAAATCATTTTTATTTTTTTCTTTTCTTTTTATCTTAAGCAAAATTCATATTAATAAAAAGGTGAAAAAAAGTAAAAAGGAACGAAAAACAAACTTTGAACATTTTTAGACTGTCACCAGCGCCGTAAAAATGCATCAATTCTGAAATATGAAACGGCAATCGATTTCTTACGACAAAATTTCTTTTTTTTTCTTACTCGCCATAGTAAGAAAGTTATGATGAAAAAGGAAGATGTGCCGAAAAAACTTGGACATTTTTAGATTGTCACCTCGTACAAATGCGTCGATTTTATTTGGAATAATCGATTTGTCACGACAAAATCTCAATATCTTATTTATATTTTTTTAATTACCGCAGCAAAAAAGTATGTAATGAAAAAAAAGTAAGAAGTGTCGAAAAAAATTTTGTAAAACTTTGGACGGTCACCAGCGGTCGATATAATTTTTAAAATCGATACATTTTCTTGGCACTAGTGACAATCCAAAAAATTATTCAAAATTTTTTTTTTGCATTTCTTACTTTTTCCATCATACATTTTTTAATACGGTAAATAACAAAATTAAAAAATAACTTATTAACATTTTTTCGTGACAAATCGATTGCCATTACAATATCTAAAATCGACGCATTTTTACAGGGTGACTGTCCAACATTGTCCCGTTTTTTTTTCGGCACTTTTTGCTTTTTAATAAAAAAAAATAAAAAATGGCGTACGGAGATTAATCAACTGCCGTTACATCTTTTAAATCAACCATTTTTACACCACTGCACTGGTGACTGTAAAAATATGATATTTTAATATTGTCTGCTAAATTCAAGGTCATACAAAAATTGTATATGACGGCATGAAAATTTTGAGAGAAAAATGTTAAAAAACATGAGATACGATATTTAAATAAGCAAAAACAACTACTTTAAAAGTTTGAGGTGAGAAAGAAACTGTCATCTAAACTTCTGATCAAATATTATAGTATAAAAAAAGACTAAAATCTACGAGTATGGAGCGGTTTTTATAAAAAAAATTTGAATATCAAATTCTTAAAACATTTTTGAGGAAAGATTTTGGTACGCAAATCTTAAGTATTTATTTATTTGGATATTAAAATTTAAAAAATGTCCATCCCGTTTTTTTAAACTTTTTTTCTGAATTGCTTTTCATTGTTATTTGGATCGGAAACCCGAAATATAAGGCTGATTTCTTCGCTGAACATCTCCCGAATTTGTTTAAGCCTTTTCCAACAAATACAGCTACAGACTTACGGATTGTTGATAGAAATGACGAAAGTGATATTCCTTTTGTCACGCTCAAAGAGGTAAAAAGCATGTGTCAACATAAGTTTTCTACCAAAAATCACCAGGGTACGATCTAACAATTGCTCAGGTTTTTGAAAGAAATGCCTTTAATAGCCTTGAAGAAACTCCTATTTATAATAACGCAGACCTTAAACTAAGATATGTACCACATCACTGGAAAATTTCAGAAGTCATCGTTATACCTAAATAAGGTAAGCCATACCAACAGAAGTAGCATCCTACAGACCTATATCGCCTATACAAATCATGGCAAAAGTTTTTGAAAAACTGCTACTGAAAAGGCTTAGCAAAATAAAAGAAGAAAGAAGACTAATTCCAAGCCATCAGTTTGGGTTTGGAAATAAACATTCCTTGATATACCAAGTGCATTGGATTACGGATTTTGTGGAAAAGGCACTTGAAGAAAAAAAGTATGCTCGGCTACATTCTTAGATGTTGTTAAGCCTTTGACAAGGTTTGGCACTTAGGACTTGAGTACAAACTACATAGGGACCTTCCCAGGCAGTACTACCGTACTACGAAATACCAAAATCTTCGTTTACAAACCAAATCTTTAGAGTACGGTACGACCAAAATTACTCGGAACTAAAGAAAATTAAAGCCGGTGTACCACAAAGAAGATTCCTAGGACCAATCCTGTATCTGTTATATACAAGGGATATTCTATTGGACATCAACGTTATCATGGTATGGTACTGCAATATTGGTGCCAGATAAATCTATTACGAAAGCTACACAAAAACTGCAAAATGCGGTCGATATAGTTAGTAATTGGACGCAAAAATGGCGTATCAAATTAAACGAAACAAAAGCAACGCATGCAAACTTTTCAAACAAAAACGTAAACAATGTTCCAATTCTTATGAACAGTTTAGCAGTGCCTTACGCCAAATACCTTTGGAACGACTTTGGATGCCAGGCTTAAATGGAAAGAGCACATCAAAAAAAAAAAGAGAAGAACTAAACTTGAAATACAGAAAAATGTACTGGTTACTATAAAAGAACTCTGACCTATCTATCCAGAACAAACTAATGTTATATAAGAAAGTATTGAAACCCGGAAATATGGCATCCAGCTATGGGACTGAGCAAAGAAAACAAATGCTGAACGCCTTAACCCATTCAAAAATTCCAAAGCAAAGTCCTTCGTGGAATAATAAATACCCCTTGGTATATAAGAAATAGCGATCTACATCGTGACCTTCAAAAAGACGCTGTATCACACAATCAGTGACTGCAAAGTCATACCAACTCCAAAATGGCGACCGTCTCAAACGTACGAGGCAATGGGCCTTGTGAATAAAAAAAGTTAAGCTATTTTTTGAAGAAGCTTAAACTAGCTAGTCATAGCTATAACTAGTAGCTAAAGCAAGACAGTTCTAGCTTACGCTTTGTTGTATGCGAATAAAGAAAAATATTACGATAAACAGCTTTCGCTAGAAAATTTTAGCCTAAGCTTAATATTTTTACCTTTCGTTTGTTTATTCACATGTTTCGATTTAGAAGCTTAAGCTAAACCTGTTATGTTTAGGACCGAAAAGGAACGCAAGGAGATTTTTAACAATCCAAGTTTTAGCTTAAGCTTTCTGTTTATTCACAAGACCCATTGTTTTCATTTAAAAAAAAACTTGTCAAGCTCTCTAGTTAGGGGTCCAGGAATATTAATATTTTTGTGGCTTTTACTTTAATATTCTAGCTAAAGCTATTTTGAATCACACAAATTGAAGCTAAAGCTGGAAAACAAGCTAAAGCTACATGAATTTAGCTTTGGCTATATACAAGTAGCTATTACTAGAAAACATTTTTTAGTTGCTAGCCTATCCAACGGTACCGAGATTAAGAAGAACTAAGCCTCATGAGCTGATGGTCTAAAAGCTATGAGAAAGTGTTATAATTTTAAACTTCCCCCAATGCGATTTATAAATTAGGATAGAAAAGTTATTTATCGATCCTTCATAGATTGGTCCTGATTCACCGGTAAGAGTTCCACACTACTCAGTACCAATTCTTACCGAATGTCTTTTGAAGATTTTCATCGGATAACAAAAAAATTGTTTAGGTATTAAGAAATGTTTCTAAATCCGTTCAGCTAACAATTAGAAAATTCAAAATAAAAGAAAAAATGTGAGAGGTGCTATTAATAGTTGCTAAGTATAAATTTTTATAATTTTTAGTAGAAGATCGCACTAGTTTTAGCATACAGAAAAAGTTTTATAAAAATCGTAGGAGCCGTTTTTAAGAATAACAATTTTTTTCCTCTAACGGATTTTCAAAATTTTTATATGGAAGGAACCATTATTTTTTTTTTCATAAAAGTAATTTTTTCTTAAAATATTCTAGAGAGTATTAAAAACCCAAAAAATAGTGACTTTCAATAAAATCGACTATGTAGTTTTCAAAATATTAGATTTTCAAAAAATAAAAATTATAAAAATTTTGTAAAAAAATAAAAACTATTTACATACAAAAATATTGAAATCAGAAAATACTGTTCTGAAGAAATCAAAAAAAATTATTCCTTACCATTTATAACTATTTTTTTTAAATGGTTTCCTATCCAAAGGCTTTACTAAGAAAATGTATGGTTTTTTTTTTAAGAAAAGCTGTAGAGTCATTTTTGAAAAAAGATGAGATTTTGTAAAATTGCAAAATAAATTTGTGCGGCACAAACCGTTATTTAAAATTCTAAAATAAATGAAAAAACGTGTGTTGTGAATTATCAAAAACCAAGTTTTAAGAAAACAATCCAGCAGTTTAGGCTGTAGCCTTACAAACAGACAGACTAATGTGAGAAACACTTTCTTCGTCGTTTACGAAGAGTTTATAAGATTGGTTTTATTTTATTTAAATGAAAATGTTTACATTTAACTCGATGAAATTTTGTAGTTTTCAGATTTGTTAGGTAAAATCAAAAATGTCAACATTTGTGGGATGTCTATCTGTAACTCTCTTCCTCTTTCAGAAAATAAATGTTTCGAGCATCAAAAGAAAGTTCTATTTACTTAAAACTTACTACAAAAGTTTCTGCAACCAGTCTCAGGAAGGTATTTCTTTCCTAAGCTTTTTTTCTTATCTCACGTAAATTGATGAAGATATTTCCATGCCACTTAATAGCATGTGCAAAAACTTTTCTAAGAATCCTTAAATATTTGTTTTTAACAAGATGTTTTATATTTATGTATGCAAATTATATAAATTGTAGCATTTTCAAAAATGTCTCAAATACATATTGACTATAACGTATACTTGTATTTCCTACAAGCAAAGTGAAACTCAAATTGCAATTCCCTTTTTCATGATCCTCAATATACAAAAAAAAGACAGACAAAATACCCAAGTCCTTCCTTTTAAATTCTTGTAAGCTTATATAGATTCTTTCAGTGAAAATACCTTTTGATTCCGTTTACATGAACTATACGAGCATTCACATTCTCAACTTCACACACCAAGAGGACAAAATCAAAATGTTCCATCTGTGTGGTGCATCTTTAAATTGTAATAAAATACAAAAAAATAGGTCACCCTCTGCAATTCCTTTTAATCTATTCCCGTTCTAGTGACAAAATTGTACCATAAAATATTACTTCTTACAAAAGAGGACATGACTGGTGAAACTCTGACTGCTCATCTTCTCTCTCAACCCCCTCTTCCCTCGTCATTGTCGGTTGTTGAAGTCATCGTAGTCAAGGGAAGTTCACAAGAAAGGAAGAAATTTCTTGTGGATATCTACACAATTCCTGATATCTACGTTTAAAAACAAGAAAACCAAAGGACGCGACATTTCATGACAAAGCCAAAGGACCCTCACACTTGGTACAGATAACAGAGCTTTGAACATCTCATCGTGATTTTTTTTTCTTTTCCTGTTTTTTTTTTTAAGTGGACTTAAAAGATTTTTCCATTTATTGTTTAAGATAATAGGTGACATAATTTAATACCAAGAAATACTTTTTATAGGGTTTCCAGTAAAAGGATTTTCCTACACCACCGATTTGTAAGTTTTATTTGTCGTTGAGGGAACATTTAGTGAGTTTTTGTTGGAAGCAGGATTTAAAAGATTAGCATCAGTGTTTTGAATATTATTATAAATCACAAGAATAGCTTCCAGTTAAAACTGGGGGAAAATATAGAAAAGAATTTGGCCTAGAATGGAGCTCAAACCCACACCTGGAAGTTAGCATTCATCAGGCATTTCAATCGTTGTACCATATTGTTTAGTTAAAACAAGAAGTTTTCAAAAATTGATCAATTTCTTTTCAATGTTTTTGATGAAAATTTAAAATACCATATTTGCTTTGGATTCCAAAATTTCTACATGAATTGTTTATTTTTGTAAGTAGGTACTTCCTAACAGGAAATAGTTTAATTTTTCATAAGATTTGGTACACTGACCATCACACACACAATATGACTTATTTATTAAAATCCCAAAGATGTATCTTCATCTAACAACAACAAAAATGTAGGGTGTGATTTTTAAATTCAGAACCATAACCAAAAACCTAGAAGATTTTTTGTTTTTCCACAACTCATAAAGTACGTGTAGGGTTCAACACTCGAAAAACTATTTCTATAGGTACCAGCATGTACGGGAAAGATTTATAGCAATTTTTTTTTTTTTGTTTTTCTTTTTTGCTCCTGGAATCTGTATCTTCGTACAACTTTCGATGAAATTTTAAATATTCACTTCTGCTACAGTTCTCTAAGATATTTGGCATTCAGCCAAAAGTCCCTTTTCCTAATCTCTTAAATTATATCTGCTCTCATGTTTACTCCATAAAAAACTATAGAGGGTGATTCGTAAGAGATATCTTGTTTTTGGACTTGGTTACCTCAAAAACTTGAGTTAATTTTTGCATTTAATTATCATTTCGCAAAATCAGTGTTTATTGTGTACCCAGTGAATTAAAATAAAAAAATGAGCAAACAGATATTCCTTGCCCTGATGGATTAAAAAAATTTATAAAAATTTAAATTCAATTTTAAAGTTCACGTGGCATAAAAATTAACTATTATAGTCAGTCATTGTACCTACCTAAACAGAGGTAAATTTTTTAGAATTTAAATCAAATGAAATGAAATAAAATAAAACAAAATAAAATAAAATAAAATAAAATAAAATGAAATAAAAAAAAATAAAATAAAATAAAATAAAATAAAATAAAATAAAATAAAATAAAATAAACCGTAACTGGCATTTCCAGTGTCAATTTGCCAAAACATTCAATCTTGTAATCAAAACCTCACGAACTGAAATTTCGCGCGAGATTTGAGGTTGAAAACTTTTTACTGACAGGTAAGGTTATCACTTGAAAAGGAATTAATTACACAAAATACTCTTGGGGTATGCTCTCAAAAAAAAATTTATAAAAGCCGTGTGCGATACGCTGCTGTGAGACTTGAATTTGCGAGATTTCGGTTGAAATCTGCGAGATTTTTTGGTTCGAGATGTAAATGCGAGTTCGAAATTCTGAAAAACAAGATTTTCAATTTGCGAGAGTTCGTTATTCGAGATTCATGAACAAAGTGCGAGATTTCGTTTTTAGAGATTTGGTTTGCGGTATATCGTACCGCTCCCAAAAAAAATTTTGTTTTCACTAAGCAATGTGAAAACTCAAGAAAAATGTTCTTAAATATAATTCACGATTTATTGAAATGCATTGGTGTCTTTAAGCCTTTACCCCTTGTCGCAATTGTTAGTGCGGTGAACTATAATGCTGGAAGTCTCAGCTCGAATCTCATCCTATCTCACATAAAAACTAAAATATTTGTCCAGGGATACTGCCTCTTGTGTAGAGCAAATAAAACCTCCAAGAGTATTTCGAGCGTTCAAAAGGGTTATTTATTTTAACCGTTTGGACTTCGTAGAAAGTTTTAGGCTCCCCCATTCCTGCTGACTAACAACATGCATACGATTGAGTTGCCAATCACAAGTTCCTGGATTTTTTACGAGCTATCACTTCACCGATTTTTTACTTCGATATTTTTGAAATCAAATTGCGAAGAAACTATTCGCCTTCTTAATTATCAGTCTTGATCGTCGAATCCTTTACCACACTTCTGCAAAACCGTCAGTCTGATTTGAGATATTAAGGTTCTTATAAAATGTAGGTTGCTGAAGCAAAAACAGGAAGTATTTTGTTGGTTGGCTGGGTTCTCCACACAAGACATTTTGTAGGCTTGAAAAGCAACACAACGCCCAACAACACAACGCACATAGGAGCTTGTGGTTGCACAACTCGGCCAAAATTTCAAAAATCAAAATTGAAAAGGGAACTTTTTTCAGACAATAGCTTAAATCTCATGGAACAATAGGCTACAATATTTTTTTCATTGATCAACATATTTTGGCCCCTCCAGCCAACTCGGTCCCTAGCCAGCTGCCTCCAGTTACGCACTCCAAGTTGGTTGAAGTCGTTCTCTACTTGTGTGCGTCACCAAAGGTGGAGTTTTGCTCCTGCTGCATAGAGCATCAGGGGTAGATTCGAAGACTCGTCTGGCGTATGCGTCGGTGTCTATACGCTCCACGTGTCCCAGCCATGTCAGCCGTTGTATTTTCAGCTTTTGGACCAGATTGACGTCGCTTGTTGTTAAATCTTTTCCTCCATATTCCATCGATACAGGCTGGACCCGAAGAATTTTCCTTTCAAAGCACCCAAGCAGATTCTCATCCGTTTTTGACAGGTTCCATGCTTCTGCCCATACAGCAGGACCGGGATGATTAAGGCCTCGTTGGTTCTTTGAAAGAGGGCTTTACTACTCAAACGTCTTCTTAGCCCGATGAAGCATATACTTCGTCTTGTCCTCATTAACAGCCAAACCCATTTTGCCACCTTGGTTTCATCAATACTTGCAAACACGCCAGTAACAGCTTGCTTCGTTCTCCCAATGATATCAATAGCATGTAGTGTAAATTGATTTTCGGGGCTCTCGGTGAGTGAAACCATCTAGAACTTGCGATGACCAACTCTATTTCATTTCAGAGTGGATCCTACCTCGCGGTGGAGTTCCACGGTATTTATCCGGCCGGTGGCGGCCAACTTCACTTTACCATATATATTGAATTCTTACTGTGTGTCATCCAGCCATCGGTCGATTACCCTCCAGCGAATTCTTCGTTTTGCTGGGGTTGCATTTTGTTTCGGTTGCATTGACCATGTGCTGCGGTTTTTTGTAAACAAAACGATCGCATACCATTTTAGCTGAGTACGACAAACCGAATTGTTTGTTTCACTGCATGCCTGTGGCTGACCTTGGTATTATGTTGATATTAAATAATATCATTGCTGGAGGGCTTTTAGGTTTCGTATGATTTTTTGGGTATGGTCATGGTTATGTGAGTGCTTACACTTGTTTATAGTGTATTCGACATCTCACATAACAAGCATGTGCATAAGCAAGTAGTTGAACGGACTTTTGAAAAATTGTACCTCTGTTGACTTGCGAGTTGGGTACAATTACCCGTGTTTTTTTGGCATTCTATAAATAGTATAGTAGAAAATTCCCAAGAAAACGCATCGGCAGTAGCCAGATTTTTGTATTTAAAAATTGGTACAACTGAAAGAAGACCTGTCAGAATAATAATAAAAAAAAACACAAATAGAAGAAAGTTTTGTGAAAATCAAAAGTTAAAATTAACTTCAGCAAAAAAAAACTAACTAAAACTAATAAAATGGACAATTTTCAAGAAGATATGGTAAGAAAACATCTGGAAATCTGGCGGTCGATTTCAAAGTTTTAACCAAACAATTTGACATAAAATAAAAACTTCAAGAAGGGGGTTTGTTCGTAGACTACTACATTAACATGTGGTGTTGAAGCGAGCTTGAAGCTCGCCTCAATTCTTTGTATACCTGAATCGAGTTGAAATGAGCTTGATTCGACTCGATTCCCGTCGGGTATCGGAGTCAAGTCAAAATTTGTGAAGAAAAACCTGTGTGGAGGAGTTGGTTTTACAGATTATGCATTATGGTCTGTTTATTTGCATGTTTGTGTACAAAAAAATATAGTTTTGTTGTAATCAAATTAAAAAAAAAATTGCACATGGAGTAGGTAGCATATTCTTATATGGTGCTGAACTATTCAGTTCTTCATTGTTTAACACGAATCAAACTATCTCACTTGCACTTCATAAGAAACATAGAAACACTATTTGCATTTAAGAAAGTGCTGTCAAACTTAATCATTTTTAAATCTTCTTGTGCGGTGGAAACACCAAAAAGATTTATTTAATCTAAACTGAGATAAACCTTTGGTGGACACATAGCAAAACTTAATTATCTTTTCTATTGTTTTCTCTTGCAAAATAAGCCCAGTTAATCCATTTTCATTAACAAAACTAAATAATATCAACAGTAACAGATTGATTTTTTCCCCCAATGGAAAACACATGATTCCAAATGCACAACTACTCAACGAACACAGCCATCGAGATACAAATGCAATATCAATCGTACCAACATTTGAGAACGAAATCACATAAGATCCATTCGAGACTCGTATACATGTCAAAAACCCATCCGTAGTAAGATTCTACTTTAACTTTTATCGGTAGTATTCATACTGCGGATATTGTTTTTGTTATTCGTGTAAAATCCTACTTTACTATTGATAGATTTTCCAACAAAACACGGGTATTGCTTCAAGTACGATGTTAAAGAGGTTGCTTGATAACGCATCGCCTTGCTTCAAACCTTTCTCGACATCAAAAGGTTCTATGGCTTTCTTGCCAACTTTAAAGGAGCAGCAAGATTTCTCCACCGTCATCCTGTGCAAGTGGACGAGTTCGGCGAGATGCCGAGTTGCGACATGGTTCTGTATAGCTCATCTCTGTTTACTCTATCATATGCAACTTTAAAATCGATAAAGAGATGGTGTGTATCGATTTAACACTACTGTGTGTTTATTCCAAAATCTGTCAGAGTGTGATTATTTGACAAACGTTGACAAACGGTTTTAAGCGATCAAACAGTACAGATGACAGGATTTTGTAAGCGATGTTGAGGAGACTTATGCCTCTGTGTCTGTAGTTGGCACAGGTCAGAACACCTTCTTTCTTGTGGATGGGACACACTATACCGATGTTCCATTCATCGGCATACTTTCATCCGACCAAATTTTGGAGATAAGTTGGTGTATACTCCCGACCAAGTCTCTTTGCTTTGAATAGCTCGACTGGCGGGCCATTTGCACAAGCAGCCTTGTACGTTTTAAGCTTGGCTATTGCAATGGCTGCAACTGCAACTTTGTTCGATTGTATGCATATTTTTCTTGTGTCAAGCAGGAAATTTAAAAAAAAAAACTATTTTTTTTTTGTTTTAAAAGAGGATAAATATATTAAAAACGGTTTTTTTTTTCATATTTAGTAGTTTGATATTAATAAAGTACAATCAAGACAAAAATTAATTAAATTAATTGTTCCGTTTTGACATTTACAATATGTATTTTGCCAAAAATAGGCGTATGACCGCTTTTTGTGATACCAAACCTCCAAAATTAAAAAAAATATTCATTTCTCTTTGTTCATCATGAACAAATCACCCTGTAAACATTGTTCTTATAATGGGTTCCATGTTTAAAAGTAAAGAACAGAATAGGCACTTTTAGTTCAATATAAAGTGAGGCTTATTTATTGCTTTAAAAAAAAAAAGACTTATTAAGAACGTGTGTGGCCAATCTTAAGGCATGTGTAGAGTTTTTGGGCCTTGAGGTTCTCCATTTTTAACGATGGGTTGAATTGTTAATTTAAAATAACCTTATACTCCTAGAAGATAAATATTAGGAAGAAAAATTCCCTATACGTGTGAGGGAAAAATTATTTAAAAATTAATTTATGCAGGCAAAGTATTTTCCTCTATTGAAATTGTTGAAAGATGAACAAGTAAAAGTTTATTTAAATACTACATAACAGTCGAATTGTCATTCATCAGTTAACATTCAGTTAACTGCCAAGGGAAAAAATAATGACAAATTTGTTTTCTGCCTAAGAAATAAGTAGGAATTGACGTTTAATCGACAAATGAACAATTGGTCTTTAGTCAATACTTATAACTAATAGTCTGATTTTGCTTCTTCTTTCTCTGAACATATGTATGAACAAATTTAAAATTTTAAGCGATACTTTTTTGACAAAACTGCATGCATATGTATATTAGGCTGGTCGTCATAATGGTTTTGTTTTTTAGTTTTATTATTTTTTTTATGGGCCTTAATCAGCTTTAAATGAAGAAAAAAGAATTCCCTAATTTTTTCAGATTTGTATTTTTATCCCCTATAGTCGCTGAAGGACCCATGTTCTATAACTCAGGCGATAGCTTTTCGAATCGTTAAAATATGAAACAACTCATTCCTCAGTTATCGCCGCCGGAAAAAAATTGGGTTTCAGTAACTGAACGCGATAAGCTCAATTTCCGAACTCTTCTGGCTGGAATTTCTACTGGAAGGCGATAAAATGAACTGTCATATTGACAATTCAAAACCAAAACAATTCCTTTTTATTATTGTAGTTTGTGGAATGAATACTATTTCTTGAGTTTTATTTAACACAAAATTACCAAAAAGTGATATGTACTCAAATTATTCATCAATGAATATCGATACAAAAAATGGACACCAATATATTCGCCGAGAACAGCAAAACTATTTAACCGAAAACAAAAGACAAAAAACAGTGAAGGAACCATCGCCGATCGAATAGTAAATCAGATATATTCGGTGGAAGCACTAGGACTCGTGCCAAAATGTCTTATTATGTTGTATTTTGCCTAAAAAAAACAATAACAACGATGCCGATGGGAAACCAACAGATGGCGAAAAAATACATGAAATAATCAAACTATGCACAAACTAGCACCTGTGATATTGACATAATTCTTTCCGGTCGTATTCTTTGAATTGATTTAAGGCAATACTCCAACACCGTCAGCGTGCGGCTGAATATAGCATTTTTTTGGCTAAGAACGGCCATGACCTCAGTAGTTTGAATACTATTTGGACGGAAAAGCAAAAATGTTCTTACGATCCAAGATACTGCACCATTGCTTCTTGCTGATCTTATGGCCTTATCTAAGCATTCCACAGCAAAGTTTGGTTTATCAAAGAACTGGGAAGCCTCCAAGAAGATAGCGCAGTATGCTTTTCAGAGTATATAATGAAAAAAGGAGTAATTCTTGACATTAGTACATTCTAATAGATTATCTTCTCTACCAACACCTTACATCTTTAAGCGCTTTTCGTCGATAAGCTCTTAAATCTATGTCACCAAAATGTTTTTTTGTTCTAATTAACTCATAAGCAGTTGTAATGCCTTTGAAGAGTGGCAAAATGCCTGCTGTCTTTATAAAATTAAATGCAACTATTCGCATTTGTCGTTACACACACTATTTGGCGATTTCCGTATTGGTCTTGTGCAGAGCACAAATCGTCTGAAGAACAGAAATTTAGACAAGTTATTATGTTATATAAATTGTAGAATAAGTTTTTTGAAAGGATATGTATCGTTATTCTTGAACAAAAAATAAATAAATTAATCAAAAAGTCTACATTTATCTATTTACCTTTTTTGTTGGATCCATTTCATTTTTAAACTTTTTATTTTAATTTATTTTATAACTTTTTTATTTACTCGCAAGCTCTTATAGCCTATTGAATAGACCGGAAAATGAGGGGTATAAAGAAACAATTACGTGCAAGGGTTTTTATTATTGAATATGTTTGTTTGGCCCATAAGCATGCTTAAAACCGAAAATGCTACTAAATTCACCCATGCGTTTCTGAGAGAATGGTCACACTGGCCACTTTTCAATATTTTTGGTGTAACTTGAATACTAAGCCGAATTTGACAGTTTTACATTTCATACTTTTTGTAAGCAGGAAAAGTAAACAAAAACAAACCCAAAAAAAATTAAAAAATCAAGGATATCTAATTTTTTTAATAAATTGTGCATAACTTTTTTTGAAGCAAAGATAGGGGCAAAACATGCACGGACAAAATAAAGAAGAGACTAAAGGCCTTAGTATGGCAGGTTCAAAATTAATATGTGCTCAAAATTGACAGACATATTCCCATTCAAACCTTATCATTTCTTATAATTTCTCGCAGTTTTGGACCGAAAGTACCTTTTTTCGGTACAATATGGCAAATTTCACTTTCGTAAAAATGTTCGAAATCAAAATTTGGATATAATTTGACATTAGAACTATAGAGAATTTACAAAAAGGATTTAAGTTCGCAATTTTGTTTTCGGCTGTTTTTAAATGCTTTCAACCTACATACAAATACAAAATACAAAAACTAGACTTTCGGGCAAACACTTTGAAAAATGATAAGAAATTGTAAAGTTTGAATGACTATATCTCTGTCAATTTTCAAAAAATATGTCATTTTTAGCATGTCATATAAAGGCCTTAAGACTCCAGTTTACTTTGTTCATGCATGTCTTGAGCGTATCTTTGCTTCGAAAAAAGGCATGCGCAATTTAAAAAAAATTAAAAAAAAACTTTGATTTTTCGATTTTTCTTATGTTGGTTTTTGTTTACTTTTCCTGCTTAAATTTTTTTAAGAAATTTTCCAAACTATCCATTTCGATAGAAAATATAATTTTGAACAAAAAATATGAAACGTAAAATTGTCAAATTCGGCTTAGCTTTCGAGCTATACCAAAAATACTGAAAAATGGCCAGTGTGACCATTCTCTCTGAAAATCATGGGTGAATTTAGTAGCATTTGCGTTTTTAAGCATGCTTATGGGCCAAACAATCATATTCAATAATAAAAACCCTTGCACGTAATTGTTCCTTTTTAATAGGTCTATTCAATAAGCTGTTAGGCGAGTGATAAGTTTTGACGATTGAAATGAAAAACTTATCGACTTTCTAAGATACAGAAACCCATTTTATCGAACTTTTCCAGGATTTCTGTTCCGATTGTTCCAGTCGATAAAATTAACGACTGTCAAAGTAACAGAAACCCGATGATGCGATAAAATGAATTTCGTTCCAATTTTCACCGCTTCTCGACAAGTTTTATCGATTCGAAAGTAACAGAACATGGGTCCAGGGGTAAATTAAATGTCCCCTTTTTTTTGGAAACTCGCGTTAAATCTGCCGAAGAATACAGAGCATGTAGGTGAGAAGTCGACAAGAAAAAAATCCTACTGGAGGGGGAAATATCTCCTACCGCTTGGAAGGGAGGAGCAATTTAAAAAAATATATAATATATTCTATAGGATTTTTTTCTTGTCTTGCTCCCACCTACATGCTCTGAATTTTTTATGCAAGAAAAACGGTAAATTTATTTAACCCCTACAGCGACTATAGGGGATGAAAATAAAAATATGAAAATATTAGGGAATTTTTCTTTCTTCATTTAGAGCCGATTTGGACCCATCCGGGATGGCCATTTTTTAACGACCACCCTAATGTACATACATAACATACATACATACATATGAAAGAATGTAGATTTGAGGCAACGAATGATCCCGCAAATTAATTCATCTTCAGTCTTTGTTCCTAACGTTCGAGCTCCAATTGTTGGTAAATTAGTTTCGTCTTTGGAAATCTTTACCACGATTAAGAAAAACTGAAATTTTGTATTAAATTTGTACTTAAATTACAAAACTGTAAGTAATTAATTTAAGAATTTAAATTGTTTTCTTTTCTGAATTAAAATGTTATTTACTTTAACTATAATTGAGGTTGTGACAGCCGCATAGTGTTCTAACTGCAATTTTATCGAAATTGAGTTAATTCCTAAATTTAAATTTTTTGAATTGATGGCTCCATGCCATAGTTATAGGACTTTTTGCACTAAAAGGCCAATCTCAAAAAAATTAAAGGCTTGAGTTCAAGAGTGGACTATCTGATCAGTTATAGCGGTATTTTGAAAAATTTGAACATATTGCAAAACAAATCAAAGCTATGTTTCTTTATTTTAAAACGACAAGTATTTGATTTTTTTAAAGCTTCATGTTTTTGAAAATAATCAGTTCCTTATTTTTACTCTACTGAAAATAATTAAAAATGCAGTAAGGCCACTATGGCTGTCACGGCCTCAATTATAAGCTTTGTTTGTAAAATTAGCTCATTATATTGTAAATCTAACAGCAATCACGTAATGATATAGAATACAAAAATTGTATTATATTGTTATATGCACGCAGACAGTGTATCATCTATCAAACTTTACTACATACAAAAATTACGTATACGCCACAGTGACCACGTAGTCTTTGAACTAATGCGTGATTAAAAGAGATGGTTGTAAATCACTCGGTCTATAAAGATGATTATTTTTTAACTGAATTTAAACTATCATGGATTTGTTAAACTCGAAAACGACTCCAAAAATATGTGTAATTAAAAGTTTGGAGACGTCATACTTACAATTTTCTGTATATTTGAAATGTTAACTAGACTTAAGGGTAAAATATTTGAAAGCTATTTTAAAAACTAAACATAATATCTCATTTATTTCAAAAACAAAACAAAAAATGTTCCCCAATTAACAAAGAGTGTAGGTATAGATATTTGTACCTAAGATATTGGCAAATTTTCATGCAACCAAACACGATCACCACCCTCAGCAAAATCAGCAGCTGCATGATCACTACCCTTGAGAATCCATTTTGTTGTCAATAATCCCTCAACACCAACTGGACCACGTGCATGAATTCTTGCTGTAGAAATACCAACTTCAGCACCCAATCCAAATCGGAATCCATCGGCAAATCTTGAACTGGCATTGTGAAAGACACAAGCACTATCCACAGATGATAGGAATTTGCCAGCAGAACTCTCTGTTTTCAGTATAAATGACATAAATTTTACAAATATTATAACAAATTGATAAATTATTCCATTGTGAACTTTACCATCTTCAGTAACAATAACGTCAGTATGACTGCTTCCAAAAGTGTGAATATGATGAATGGCATCATCTAAGTCCTTAACAATTTCAATGCAACATTCCAAAGCACCATATTCGTGTCGTAAACTCTTGGCTGCCGGTGGACCGAAGGTCAGTTGTTGACTAAGCTTTGGTCCTGAATAGATTTTCACTCCTTCTCGTTTGAGCATGTTACAGACGTCAGTGAAAATAGTTCCATGCATCAAGTCTTCATGAATCAAAAGAGTTTCCATGGCATTGCATGCTAAAAAGAATTTTAAAACAAAAAAAAAGTTTACTATCAAAGACTTTGATTTCACAATATCAAACTTAAGTTGGGGGAATAAGCTTACAGCAGGATTTTGACATAAATATTTTCTGAAATAACTTTTTCTTCAAGAAATATTAAAGAAAGAAAATGTCCGCATGATAGTGAGTGCATATACAACTCAACTTAAACCTATTATAGTGTACCCTATGATTCCTTGAATTACAGATAAAAATGTCCTTCAAACCAAAATCAAAATAAATAACGAAGTAACAACAACATGTACGAGTATAACTATGTTCTTATTGTTTTCATTTTGGTTCTTTTTACTCAAAGAAGTTTTTCAAATCCCCTAAATCCATTTTGTTATTTGACAAACTTATTATTTACCCTATTAAAAAGCATTCAACAAACATCACAACAAACTTTTTAGTAATTTCTTTGATACATCAGCACATTGCTCCTTAGTCCAATTTATTTCTTTTCAAAAAAGAACTACAAGTAAGGACTTTTGCAATACACTAAGGATTCCTTGACAGATTACCTCCCTAATTTTATATAGTATACTGTGTAACGTTCTCTATACATTCGAATGTAACGTTAAGGGTTGTATGACTTATTTATTAACATTTATCACAGACTCTACCTACTCATATAATATATATGTAGTTGTAAGCCAGTGCAGGGACTTTAATATCCTCCTTCACTGAAAGTTGTAGTTTGTTTACAAACCTATTAAAGTCTGCAGCTGAAGTCTCATGAGTAATTGCGCTATGAGATTTCAAAAACCCACCACATACACTCGACAGAAAATTATTTCTGTTTCCTGATTGGGATTTGAGATTGCTATATGTATGTATATGCAATTAATTACTTTTAAGTTTTCTTGTTTTCTTGCTATGAGAAAATTTTAACTTTTGAAAGCAGAATCCGGAAAAGGATAAACTTATATGGATTGGAATCCTTTTAAAAGGGGTTTGTTTTTTTTTCATGCATATCGTTGTATTGTAAGATTTAAGGGAACTATAATTGGCTCAAATTTGTACGTTCTTTAAATTTGACAGAAATGATACTTGATTTAACAATTTTGTAAATTTAGAAATGATGTGGGGTGTATATTGGGTGCTTTTGTTTACAAAGTAACAAAGAAGCAACTTTTTCTCGAATTTTATTTAATTAATTCTCCTCAGTGACTTTTGTCAGTTTATCCAGTAAATATCTTGTTAATGGTTATATTCACAGACAAAAATTTCAACATTTTAATTTGTAGGCTTAAAACAATAGATATTGCGAATTCGAGCTTGAGTTTATTTATAGACCTCTATCCTTTGCTATAATCTATTCAAAAATAAAATGCACAACCGTGTGTCACACTTGCACAAATGTTCGAGAAGCATATAATATGAAGAAATTGTGTGCATAAAAGCATGGATATTATAAGAGACAAATTAAAATTGCTCCTTTGATAGTTTGAGGTATACAAAATGCCACCTTAGTTCTGAAACAAATATGAATGCACAAAAAACAATAAAAATTAATCGTTGAAGCGGTTTTTAAAATAGCTTTTCCTTTTTTATAAATAAAATGTTTAAAACATTTTCAGATAAAAATCAAATAAAAAAAATCAATCCGATTTTGAGACATTGCATTTTCTAAAACTAATAGAATTGTTGTTTTAAGTTCAAAATTGCTTTTTACTTGCGATATAGGTAGGTACTACGAGTAAAAAGCAAGTTTTGGATTCGTGCAATACAAAAAAAATTGCGATTACAATCAAATATGACACTACGATATGAGTGTTAAGTTAGCAAGGCAACTTCGACGAATCGAAAAATAGTTAGGTGGATAATTTGCCGTTAATTAAATTATGTTCTCTATGTTTTTTTCTACAAAATTAACTCATTTGACCCACTGAAAACGTAATAAAGCAATAAATAGTTCAATATAATCAATTGTTAACTCTTTTTTGAATGTTACTCCATTGTGAATTAAAGAATTAAAACAAAAAAACATAGAAAAAATTACACGACAGTGTTAAAATTGTCACATACAATCAATAGCTAATTGAACACAAATTATTAATCAATTAAAATGTCAATATAACAGGTTCTTAGAACTTTTCCGGAGCTCTTTGCTGATTTCATATGAATTTAGGGAAATAAAACCAGAAACATAGAAAACATCGCACAAAAAAAATTTAATTTGTAACAACAAACATAATTAACGACTGATTAATGGCAAACTATTAAGCAAAAATATGTTAAGTTTTAGAAGTTTTAACTATTTTTTGAAGAAAAAAAACATAGAACGAAAAAATTGAAATTGCCAAAACTTTTTAATTACTAATTAACCATTGAATATTTAGCCATAAACCATTCCGTCTAAGCAGTTTTTACCCCTTTTCAAGGTGGTGATATGCTAACTCGATGTCAAGTAAGCAAAATGTAGAAAACATTGCACGACAAACTCGAAACAGTCACAACTAAATTTAAGACTAGTTAATGACAAATTATTAAGCCATAAACCATTCGGTATTAGCAGATTTTAACCCTTTTTAAGGTGATGCTTCGCTAACTTGATATCAAGCTAGAAAATGACCCAAAATAAAACATAGAAAACATTAAACGATTGAATTCAATTTTTCACAACTAATTAAAGACTTACTAACAGCAAATTATCAAGTCATAAGATATTTAGTATAAAAAGTTTTTACCGCTTTTCGAAACATAGAATTATTATTGAACGATAAATTCGAAATTTTCACAAATAATTAATGGCAAATTATACACCTAACCATTTTTCGATTTGTCGAAATTGCTTTGCTACCTTGACACTCATAATGAAAGAGAACACCAAAAATGTGGGTGGCACAAGTCTATCTGTCTGTCTGTTCGTCTACAGCCTAAACGACTCAAACGATTTGTTTCAAACTTGGTACCTATGTACATGTTGTTTTTTGATGATAATACCCCCACGATTTTAAAAATTAAAAAAAAAAAAAAAATAACGGGACTTTTTTAGCAGTTTTATTAATTTTGGTAAAGGCTTCCTTTGAATGGAAAAATATTTTTTTTCAAAAAATTGTTATTAATGGTACCTCCCAAAGAACCGTTTTGTTCATGGTTCGCTCCCAGATGACGGCAAAGAGTTTTCAATTAATACGAGCATTACCAGACTAAGCACCACTGAAGGAGTCTGATAATCGATGTGACACTCGTGAAATAGCTACAACTCCAGCTCCAGCTCTACACACAAGTTGATGTATAATTTGCAGCATGCACTGCACTTGTGTGGATTTCTATTTTACACACAAACCCCCACTAAACCGTTTTTTTAATTTTCGATTTTTTTCAAAACCGTATATGACTGATTTCAATGATTTTTTAAACAGAAGAATCCAAAAAGTATAAATAGTTTTGTGTACCTAAATAAAAAAAATATGTATTTTTTGGATTTTTAAGAAAAGTTCAAATTTTTCTTTTGAAAATCAATTATTTCAAAAACGATATCCTAGATTTTTTTGAAACTCGATTCTTAAGGATTTTTTAGTACCCTCTAAAATATTTTTAGAAAAAATTTTACATTTATAAAAATAACGGTACCTACCTTCCATACAAACGTTGAAAAACCTAAAGGAAAACATTTTTGTTCTCAAAAACGACTCCTACGATTTTGAATAAACTTTTTTCATACCCCACTTGGCCCAAGGTAACTTACTGCATTGATGAAATCTTCTATATTTTCTGTAAAAATTAGTGCTATCTACTACTAAATACTATAAAATTTTGCACTTAGCAACTTTTAAAAGTATCTGTCATAGAACGATTTTCCTTATTTCGAATTTTCTCATTATCGGATGAACGGATTTCGATAATTTGTTTTAAATACGAATTTCAGATAGGATAAAATATGTTGCATATCAAAATTTTCACAAAAAAGATTTTTGAAAATTTAAAAAAGTTTCAAATAATTTTTTTTTTTAAATACGATATCTCAAAAACGGGTTGACATTTTTTATTTTTTTATAGGCACATAAATATACATATACTTTAGATTTGCATTCCAAAGTTTGTCCTTAAAAATGTTTTAAGAATTTTATATCAAGACTATTTTTTTTTTAAAACCGATCCAACGATTTTAAACTTTTTTTCTATACAGTCATATTCAATTAAGAATTAAGATAGCATTCTTTTTTCTTTCTCCTCAAACTGTCAAAGGAGTTGCTTCAGCTAATTTAAATGTCGTATTTCATGCTTCTCTATGTTTTTCTCTAATAATTTCTATGTGTTTATATACAATTTTCTTAAACCAGCAGTGTCTGGAACATAAGAGTAAGTACAGGCGACACGCAGTTATGCATTTATTTATTTTATGTATCTGATAGTCCAGTAAATAGAGAGGTTTTACCCTACAAAAGGTCGGGTAGTTCTAAATTTTTGATATGTTATATGGTATGGTTAGAAGATGAAAATTCCAAAATTCCACAACCACGCCCCCTCCGCCCCCTCCGCCCCCTCCGCCCCCTTCAAAATCCTGGTAAAACTACAAAAAATTGGCACTTTTTTCGTTTTTTTGCTTATAACTTCTTTCCGGTATATTTTTACGGAAAAAAGTATATGGAAACTTTGTAGACAATAAAATTTCCTACAAATATGACCTGAAAAGTATTTTTGTACAACCAGTACAATCAGCGCTATGGAGCTCCCAAAAAAGGTTAAAATTTCGTATTTTGTAAGATTTTCAGTTTATTCCCTCTTTACAGCACAATAACTCCTTAACCGTCAAGCTTAGGGCAAAATTTTTGATAATCAATCTTGTAGATAATTTAATTGGCTACCAATTTTAAGTAACTACAGTCGACATCCTCTAAGTCGAACTCCCCCTAAGTCGAATTTCCCTCTAACAAGAATTTTTTCACCATGTTGGTTGTATACTCCTCTCAAATTTCCAAACTTATTTATTTCTCTCTAAATCAACCTTTTGCAAAACTCTTTAACTTGAAATAATTTTGATATCCCGTGAGAATTCAGTTTAGAGGGAGTCGACTGTATTTTCATTTTGTGACCAATACAATTGGTTTACACTGACTACACAATCCCACTGCTGAATTTCGATAAAAACTTTGAAGTAACCATACCTTTCCAGATCCACCTGGGAGGATGTGGAATTCTTAGATCAATCAATTCATTTCTACACCGACGGATCGAAGACCGACAATGGGGTTGGTGGAGATGTGTTCTCTGATTTTGGTCTCTCATTCCGTAATCTAATCACTGTAGCGTATTCCAGGCCGAACTTCTAGCGATAAAAGAAGTACTATCTTGGCACAAAGAAAACGTGATATCAACCTTCTCTGATAGCCAAGCTGCTATTAAATCCCTGGACTCTGTCTCTTCAAACTCTAACAGCCCTTAACGATCATTTCTGTTGGAGATGCCGCAACAGTTTAATATTCACCTCTGTTGGAAGCCGGGTCATAGTGACATTCCAGGTAAATGTAAAGCTGATGAGCTCACTAGAAGTGGAGCATTACTACCCATTTTACCTGAAAAGCTAAATATTGGTATGCCCATCGCTACGTGTAAGCTTTTGCTGAAGCAAGAAGCCTTGGAGAGAACAAACATTGGGTGGGACAACATCACTACTTGTTTGGCAACAAAACAAATTTAGCCAAGCCTTGACTTAAAGCGCTCCAAGTGTTTAAAATCTCTAAGCAGAGTGCACATAAACTCTATTGTAGGTGTCATAACGGGGCACTGTTTAAAAGGTAGGCACGCAACGTCGCTTGGCGTACTTTTAAATGATTTTTACAGAAGCTGTATAGACGAGGAGAAGGAAGAATCGATTCCTCACCTTCTCTGCAATTGCCCTGCTCTTTCACACAGACGTAGGCTCCACTTAGGAGGTTACTACTATAACGATCCTAGTGATCTGGCAAGCAAAGACATTTACAGTCTTGCACGCTTCGTCAGGAGCTCTAAATGGTTTCACGAGTGAGAAAGATTTTTCAAGACACATGTGGTATCACAACGGGCCAACTTTGGTCTAAGTGTCAGTATTGATCACTGACATCCAGCTCAACCTAACCTAACCTAACCTAATACAATTGGTAAATTTATGCAAATTTTGTCCACGTTGTTTGTATACGGAGCAAGTCTTGTCTTCCATCCTACTCATTGTAATACAAATTGAAGGTAGTTATGATGAAGGACATTAAAATGAATGCCAGTTGTTTTGGATTAAAACGAACAAAAGATTCAAGCAACAAACCCAGTTGAATTTCCAAATAAAAAAAGAGATAAATTTCAATTATGATATGTAATTATAATATAATTCAAATATAAGATGAGTTGATACAGGTTACCAAAATATGATGTGCACAGCTTGACGGTTGAACTCAAAGAGATCGATAGATTTTAATTGTCTTGTTCACAAAGCAAGTGTGCGGCATTGCGAATGAGATAAAAAAAATAACAATGATAACAACTTTGAGTGAGATTAAATCATAGTGTAAAGTTGAGTTCTTAGGCAAATTTTAACAATTATAATTTTATAGTTAATTTACAAAGGTTATTGAATTGAATAAATGAAAATATCATGATGAATTTAAAAATTTAAGAACGATTGATAGTTTGAATGATTAATAAAATAATATACTGATTGAGTCTTAAACACCAGTAAAAGATCAAAAATTCTGAAAATGACCAATGAACTTCAAGTCGAGACGAAAAAATGCTTTTGGAAACCACTGCTTCTAATCTATGTTTGTCAAAAAAGGTTCAACACTCTTCTTACGCTCAAGACACTTCTACTCTCGGTAGGATGAAAATCAGTAATGAAAACTGATACTGGGTTCTTTCGCAAGTAATACTCTATTTTTGGAGGAGAAGGCACAAACGTGAGCTCAATGAGCTGTTCAAAGACAATGTAGTCCAAAAAATCAAAATACGTCGACTGGGCTAAACTAGATTGTGCGAATGGGAAACAATGCTCCAGCCATTTGATTTTCTGAATCCCAAGTTGAAGGCAATAAGGACGATCAAACCTCTGGATCAGAGGGTAAGCCATCACCAGAGTACTTGTGGTTTCGGCCCTTCATGGGTCATCTGAACAACACCCGAATTTTTATAATTTTTTCCGAAAATATTATGTTTTAAAAAAGTGGGAGTGGCAGTGGGTGGAAGTTAATTGTATTGGTTTTTCATCTCGTCAATTATCATGTCTATAAATTTCATCAAAACCAGTACCTATATGTGGTTTAGTTTTTAATGGAATTTTGGGCACAACCTCCAGAAAATACCGACTAAGACACCGGGCTCAGAATATCGTGATGTCTATCCAAGTTTTCTGATTCTCCTATGTATACTTCAATCGATTAAGGTGGTTAGACAAATCGGTAATAAAATTTCTACGGGATTCCAGTACACTACAGTGCAATATAAAACAGACAGAAAAGAAAGTGAGTTCGTAAAAACGTTTGAATAAAAAACACCTTTCTCAAAACTCACAGTATTCCAGATTGTATTGGTCACAAAATGAAAATACAGTTGACTCTCTCTAAGTCGAAAGAGAGAGTTTGCAAAAATTTGATTCAGAGAAAAATAAATAAGTTTGGAAATTTGACAGGAGTATACAACAAACATGGTGAAAAAATTCTTGTTAGAGGGAAATTTGACTTAGGGGGAGTTCGACTTAGAGGACGTCGACTGTAGTTACTTAAAATTGGTAGCCAATTAAATTATCTACAAGATTGATTATGACAAATTTTGTCCTAAACTTGACGGTTAAGGAGTTATTGTGCTGTAAAGAGGGAATAAACTGAAAATCTTACAAAATACGAAATTTTAGCCTTTTTCGGGAGCTCCATAGCGCTGATTGTAGTGATTTTACAAAAATACTTTTTGGATCATATTTGTAGGAAATTTTATTGTCTACAAAGTTTCCATATACTTTTTTCCGTAACAATGTACCGAAAAGAAGTTATAAGCAAAAAACTGAGAAAAGTGCCGATTTTTTGTAGTTTTTCCAGGATTTTGAAGGGGGCGGAGGGGGCGTGGTTGTGGAATTTTGGAATTTTCATCTACTAACCATACCATAAAACATATCAAAAATTTAGAACTACCCGATCTTTTGTAGGGTAACCCCCCTATTTTTACCTCTATTTACTGGACTATGAGTCCTACATAATATTTCAAGTGGCATGTAGCAACTAAACAATAAAAGAACGTACTATGATTTGTAACTAGTAAAATTTGTAATTAAAAAAGTGCGTATACACCCGAGTGTACAACTATTGTATTTGAATGTACTTTTTCTATTTTTATGCTTTCTATACTCATTTTCATCTGAGTAAATTGAAATAAATTACAAATTCACTTCAGCATTCAATAACTTAAAATTGAAAAATCGTTGCCATGGCAGCCGCTGCCTAATAAATACATTTAAAATTTTTCGTACCAACATTTTTCGGTATATTGTTAAAAAAAAAATCATTTAAAAACTATCTATAAGAAAAGTGTATAAATATGTGTTCATTTATGTATATGAATTAAAAAATGTATGGCCAAATAAAAAATTAATGTACCTGCTGGATAATCACACTTGGCATCTCTGACAATTTTCAAAGCCTTCTTCAAATCAGCTTCTTTGTCAATATATACATGGCATACACCTTCAGCATGTCCCAATACTGGAATGTGTACTGATTGTTCTTGAATATTACGAACTAATTCCGATGATCCTCTTGGAATAATTAGATCAATATGATCTTCCATTGAAAGTAAGTCACTGATTTCTTCACGAGTAGAAACCTATAAACATATTTTATTAATGATTAAAATTGAAAAAAGTCCAAAACTCATGAACCTACCAAAGAAACTGCTTTCTCTGCACCAACTGTTGCCAAAGATTCCTTTACCAATTCCATTAGTGCTTTATTACTGTAGGCTGCTTCCTTGCCTCCCTTAAGTAATAAACCATTAGCTGATGCCATTGCCAATGCCGCAACTTGTGGTAGTGAATCAGGACGTGATTCGAAAATAACCAAGAGCACACCAATTGGCACAGTACATTGTGTAAGCTCTAAATTGTTGGCTAACTTTGTTCGCCTCAGAACACGACCCACGTTCTGTAAATTGAAATTTAAATATACATTTTTTTTAAGTAATGGACAAAGTTCAAAAACTAATTTAAGAAAACAACAACAAAAAAAATACATTATATTCTTATATAATGTAAAGGTACTTTAAGGACTCTTTAAGGACTCTTTTACATTGATGAACGAGCAAAAATCAAACGTTACCCATGAAATAAGCGCGCAAGCAGGAAAATACAGCTTTGAATCACTTTTTGATTACAAAAGTTTCGATTAGTTGATAAATTTCAGTTGGAAAAAAAAAATGAAAAAAAAAAGAAGAAAATCCCTGACGAAGGAAAAAAGTCCATCACTGTGATTACGTTCGTTTTTATTTTATTTATTCCTCTGTGATACGTGTCGAGATTAAGAAGATTCACCGCAATTTATTTTCTAGTTTCACCTTTATGTGCTTTGTTTTTTGTTCTCTTTGTAATCTATGTTGGATAAACTGCCCAAAAGTTTAGTTAGGTTTCTTCCAAGTTATTTTTTTGTGGCTAAAGAAATATTTCTATAACATAGGTACATACATATGTATATACTTCTCAATGGGTATCAATTTTTCGTTTTCCTTTGTAAGGATGATGACGATAAAGTTTGTCAGTTCAGTATTGATAAATGAGTGGAAACCAATATAACTTGAGTAGTGGATTATTCTTAAGCACAATATTTTTTTTTTTTTTTACTAAAAACAATAAGTGCAGCATCGAAAAAGTATGTGTTTGAAAAAGGTGTCTTTCTTGTACCAACTCTAAAACGATTTTAGACAGCGAGTCAAAAGACCTTAAATAATACCACCAACAGTTTGCAAAATTGCAAAAAAGTAATTTAAAATTACCTTTACGAACAATTCTAAAAAAGAACTCATTGCTTGGCATCAAACCCAATCATTACACATTTATACTCCATATACCCAGTTCCTACCGCAGAAAACATCACTTTGTAGTGGCATATTCATAATAAGCTTTTCTGTGGAGTTATAGTTCACCGTCTGTTCGAGCGAAAACATGTTCAACGGTATAAATTAGAATTCGCTAAAACCTCTCTCTCATCGGGTGAATAGTTAGGCAGTGTATAAGCCCTTATTAAGGCTCTATTCAACGTTGCGCAATTCCTTATTCATAAAACATTTTGCGACACATTTAAGTTACAATGCTATTGTGTCAAATAAAGTATAAAAAAGGAGAAATCTATTACGCCCATCTTCCTAACGACAGAGCCAGTGGAAAAATTCATCAACTACAGGAGACTGGATGTAGACAGAAAACAAAAAGACGTTGAAGACACCACAACGCTCCCACCTGATAAAAGTGATCTGGACAACATTTAAATTGATTGCTGCAGCCCAAGACGTCAAAGGATAGATATCAGCACCTTCCCCAGTATATATATCCAAAATCTATATGCCCATAGGCAACTGCATGCATAGGAAAAGTCTGCAAAGGATTCATCAGCGAGAACTTAACACAACCAGTAACTCACAGATAGTGTGAAGTTAACTTCAGTGATGCGTCAACATAACGTTCCGGAATTCCACCCAACACCACAGCAACAACCAATTCCAAAAGAGACTGCAGTCAATCAAACCTAGACCTGAAGCTTTCAAGAACTTTAACAAACTGATTGGTCAAAAATTAACAATTCCTGAAAATATAATCACCAACAATGGAAAAGCAATATGGATACGGGATAAAGTTAAAACCTTCGCTTCCCATTTCGAAGGAAACTACCCATCAGATGCGATCAAGGCATCTTTGATGAAATTGAGGCAGACATTGATGCCCAATTTGGGAAGAGCAACGTTTAGTGACAACAATATTGTGAGTGATCCAGTCGACCGACACAGCCTGAAGCTGAGCACCCCATAAGTGATAGCCGAGATTATAAGCAATTCCAAACCAAAGAAGTCAGCTGGGCCAGATAGATACCCTACTTCATCCTGCAAAAATCAGGGTGATTTCCATGAAAAGAATAAAAGCATGGTTACAAACTAAAATCCAACATTCCTTCTCAATAACCTAAGTAAGATCTTGAAAGAGCTGATACTCATAAAACTCAAGAAGTTCTGTGGCGAGGACAACATCATCACAGACATGCAGTTTGGTTTTAAGGAAAAGCATTCCACTTTGGATCCGCTTCTAAAGTTTCATCATGACATCACCAAAGCTTTAAACAACCATCGATTTACCGTCGGAGGCTTCCTGGATGTTAAAAAAGCATTCGACGGTGTATGGACTGAAGCTCTTATCCATAACATGCTGGCTCCACTGGGCATGATCCATACTCGGACTATGAACTTATCTTGAAAAACTCCACATACTAGGCTTTTCATCAGCACTAGTAAAAATTATTTTCTTTCTTCCAAGAACTTTTTCGTGCAACTGCAGAAACTTGGACCTCTTCTCTACAACATCATGACCTCTGACCAACCAATTTCAAATGAATGCGAGAACCTTCTCTTCACATGATGAATCGTCAACATGTTACTCATCAATATATTTATTGACAGCTGCCCAAGAAGTCGAGGCCCAAATCCGCAAAATCTTCGAGTTTTACACCAAATGCGGGGTATCCTTATCAACCAATGTTTAGAGTACCATCAATCGAAAGTACACCACTCAAAATCTCAAATCAGGCCAGATATCTTGGTGTGATACTAAATAAGAAACTGAACTGGAGTCTCAACACTAAAGAAAGAGCAAAGAAAGCTATGGTCGCATTCTATTTCTGCAACAGGATTTTTTGAAAATCCTGGGGTCCCCACCCAACAATAATTTGCAGGTGGATGTATACGACAATAGTGAAACTGAAACTAACCTACGGTAATCTTGTTTGGTGAAATGGGACTGAGAGAGCAGCAAACCTGAAAATCTTGACAAAAGTTCAAAGATTAGCATGCGTAGGCATTACGGAGGCGTTGAAAACTACCCCCACAGCGGGACTGGAAATGATACTCAACCTGAGACCCCTACATCTATTCGTGCAAAAATCAGCAGCACAAGTGCCTTGCACAGCTAAGCCAGACTTGCTGAAAACAAAACACAAGGGGCCATACTTAGATTCTTCAAAGATATGTGGAAACGAATGTTTGCACAGGCTACACAACTCCCCATTTAAACTCCAAAAGACCCCCTCGCTATCTCTTCGTCTAAAAGAGATGGATCTAAGATGAACACTGAAGTTGGTATAGGAATTTTCTCGGAAACTTTGGGACAAGCGAGCTCCTTCAGACTTCCAGACTTTTGCAGTATCTTCCAAGGCGAGGTCTTGGCAGTGGCAGTATCAATGAAAGCGATACCACGAGCTGATAGCACCCTCTTTATTGATAGCCAAGCAGCAATAGTGGGTTCCTGGTCACATTGATGTACAGGGAAACGAAAGAGCTTATGAGCTGGCAAGAACGGGATCGTCAATTGAATCAATTCAATCCAAACGACCTATAAAAAGTACCAACCTGTAGCACCAAACAGGATATTGGTTACAATATATTTGAAAAAAAAAAACAATGAGAGATGGAAACTGCTCTTAGCTTGAGGCACAACTAGAAAATTATGGCCAAATTTCAATAAGCAGAGGACAGATAAAATTATGCAAATGAACAAGAAACATTTTCGTTTCCTTGTCAGCATAATCAGTGGACACAACCAACTAGGATACCACAAAAACAAAATGAGGTTCGGTACTGACGACCTTTGCTGGAGGGTGCAGTGATGGTGAAGTTCATAAGCATACCATACACCTCCTTTGTCACTATCCAGCACTCACTATCATTTAAGAAAGAAAAACCTAGGAAGTAATTTTTGTGACCACTAAGATAGAGGAACTTTCTAGAATATTGGCTAATAGCCTTCTAAACTTCATCAACGCCTCTAAACGGCTTGGCTGCTAACAGAACACATATGTAGGTTCTTACATTAGGTGGAAATCAACTTCCTCATATCACAATGAATAAAAATACATAAATCTAGGTGTGACGGTAACAAGATCAACTGTCAGCCATTCTACCTAACCTATCCGGATCAACTCAACTAAATCGAAGTTTGTCTGCTTCAGAAGACCAGTGTTCAGATGAGGTCGCTCAGCTGGAAGCCGCAGAAGCATCACAATAGCACTCTCAGACCTAGACATCAACTTCAATAAGTTACTGAGATTCAACCAACATTCAGGGATTGTCCTCAAAAAAGCCAATTTTGCCTTCCGTTGCCTCTACACGCTGATGAAAGAGAGAATCGGGCTAAGCCAAAAGACAAAAGTTATAATCTATAAGCAATTTCTAAGCCAGTTATCAGTTACAGCTTCCCGTTCCCAGTTTACTGCAAATATTCGAAAGGAAAAGAATCCTAAGGTTATGCAATATCTCGGTCCAGATTAAGTGGCATGTTTGCTATCTTAGACTTTGATTAAGAAATTTAAAAAATTATCTGCTTCACTTTGATTTTTACATTTTTCTTAAGAGACAGCAGACAAGGATATCAAAAGTGATTTAAGTGTCAATTTTTATATTTGAAAATCGCTTTTTTACAATCGAAACAAATTACATTTCCACACAAGCCCACCTGATAAGAGCAGCTTTTTCGGCTATATAATTGTCCTCTGATCAAACATTTCAACAATGTTTTCCATGAAAATGGATTCAAGTTCTTCTGAAAAGGAGGATCGTAATAAACGTTTTAAGAAACTTTTTTAAACCTTCAATTTTTTGTTTCGTTCTTTCTGCCTGAAGATTTCAAAATTTAATACGCATTTAGTAAGTCCAAAAACATTTTATCAGCGCAAAAACCCATTGAAATTTTTGTCAAAAGGACCTTTTGTCAAGCTTATACGAACTATTGATTTTTCCTTAAAATTTGAAATGAACTAACCTTGTGACTTGAATCAGCAATTTGTTTTAAACCAACTGCCAAATTTTTCAACTTGCCAGAACTCAATGATAACCGAGACATCAATGGTTTGGCTAATCCACTCTTTTCAGCTTCAGCTAAATCCAACGCATTGGCACTCAAAATATAGTCTTGTTTCGCAACCAAAAGGTCAGCAAGTGTATTCACAGCACTAGCTCTTTCCTCTGGAGATAGAGCTTGCATTTGTCGACTGCCAGTTCGTGCTAAAAGTTAAAACAAACAAAATTATTTTGTTAATAAACCCATCATTCAACGAACAAGCGCATCATGATGGCCACTAGAGAGATAAAATAATAGTTTAATCCACAATTTTGTTGGATATTCTCTCTCCATCATCCGAAAATTTCATTTAATTAAAATTTATATCAAAAAAAAAAAAAAAAACAGCTATTTACCGTTTTCAGCTAAAGTTTCGACAGGAGTGGAAAATCCTTCGGTGGACTCGGTGAAGAACGTTCCTACCTTCCTGCCACCAATTATTGTTTTAATAGCCTTCTCTTGCATACCATTACAAATGACAACACTAACACCACGATCCAGGGCCCAGGTAGCTGCTTTAACTTTAGAATCCATGCCACCGGTTCCCACCTGAGGACAGGACACGATGATGATGATGGTATTAGAAAAAGAAAAACTATATTCTGAGGATGATGCCAGAGGGCAAAAGTTTTACCTTTGATTTTTTGCCAAACTCAATGCTTCGCATGTCGTTGGAGGTGTAGGTGTGCATCAACTTGGCACCGTCCTCCCAAGGCGGCTTATTGTAGATCCCGTCAACGTCTGACATCAAAATTAGTAAATCAGCTTGCACTTCTGCGGCTAGCATGGCTGCCAAGCTGTCATTGTCCTTTATAGCAATACCCTGTTATAGGACAAAAAATTATATTAAAAAAAATAGCAATCTTGTTAATCCTGCTGAGGGTAAAGTTGGAATAATGGGATTGAAGACCTATCTCTATACATAAATAACCGATACTCACTTTCTTAGATCCGGCTGGTAGATCATCGTCCTTAATAAACATTGGCGGGGATACAGCATCGTTGGTATTAATAATTGGAACGATGTTCAAACTAATCAATTCTGAAAGCGTACAGAAGAGATTATTTCTTGTTTCCTCGTTGTAGAAATCTGGTTTTGTTACAAGGACCTGCAATGAATAAACAAGAAAACGAGATGATTACACATAAAAGACCATTTTCTTTTGCGCCTGGTTTTGTGGTGTGAAAATTTATTGGGTGTGCAGTGTGCACTGTGCAGGCAGGCAGCTGGTGTGGCTTAGACTCTACTTTTCGTGATTGCAAAGTGCAAAGGAAACTTTATTGGTTGTGCATTATTATGCATTGCGGATACCGCAGTTCCATTTCTTATTTATGAGTCCTTTCTTTTTTTGTCTGTCTAATGCATCCAATGGGTTTCAAATAATTCAATGGGTATCTGTCTTAATACTCTGTTTCTGTTCGTCTTTCGAATCGATGAAGTATTTTGTGCTTTGGAAAGGCTTCAAATTTTGTTGTGAAGAAAATGGAAATACCACGACAGAAAAGTTTTGAAGAAAATAACTTGTCATACTGTATACTTTAGATTAAAGACAGAATGAGCTTGGTTGGTATCATTCAATATTAATGACAAAATAGTTTGTTACATTTTGTAATTTTTGAAAGTTTGAAAGAACTTTTCGAATTCGTCAAAGCTGCATTATGTTAATGATAGTTTTCCTACCGTTAATGAATTCTTGAAAAATGTTGGCAAATGTTTATTAAATTTTCGAGAGAAAAATGTATGCTACGCAAATAATTAACCAGTCTATCGAGTTTCAGGTGAAAATTAGTGCCAAATTATAAACGACATCGTAATTTTTTAGTTTAAGAGTGATTGAACCAAAAAAAAGATACTTGTCAGTAATAGCCCAGGAAAATTAGACAAAAAAAAATGGCAAAACTATGAAAAAATTCGTGAATATTGCTGGAGAGCTTTGTTTTGACGCCTTAAGCATTTCCTAAAAAATTCCGTAAATTTGGGTGAGGGAATTGTTTAAGAAAGGGGGGGGGTGAAAGGGGGTAAAATTCAGTTTTGTCTGAATTTTTCGAAAACTATCAGTTTTTTTGGAAAAAATGTGAAGGTACAAATTGTAGCTTATGTAAAAGATTTACATACTTTCTTCATACAATCAAAAGATGCAGGGAAAATCGTGCAAGAAATTCATGGTGTAGCAAATTCTGTCAAAGAATGTGTTTAAATTTCATTAATCGATGGGCAAATTTTTGTATACGATTGATATTTTGCTACATCTTCCCATTATTAATCCAAGATTTTGGGGTGCCCGAGGTAAGAATAAGAAGGCCACCATCTTGGCAAAGGAGGTGATTTGGTTTTTATTCAAAGCTTGAATTTCCTTTTACAACAAAATCTTGAGAGAATAACAGTAAAATGTTCTAAAAAATGAGTTCGTTACTCTGTAGGTTTATTTAACTTGAATGTGATTTTGTACTGTAAAAAGGAGAAACTCTTTTTTTTTGTATTAATATCTCACAAGATAAAAGATATTAATCTAAATATTAAGTTCCTTAAAAATAAATACGAACACGAAAAAAATATAAATTTTTTCACAAAATTTATGAAGTTACATATCAAAGGGCACGGTAGTGCCCAGGCAAGTTCCCTGCACTGCACCCTTTTTACAGGAATAAACTCAGGCGATTTTCTAACTTCAGTTCGAATAAAGTCAGAAACTTCAAATTCGCATTATTTGCCGAACTGATGTAACACAGGTGATGGCTTCCCAAATTTTTCAACTCTTTAATATTAGTGATTTCCAAGTTATAAGACTTTCAAAAATTGCTGAAACCGTAACTGACTGACTCACTACCTCACTGACAGATCATCAATATTATGGACCACTTACCGTGATTGTAGAAACTTGAAATTTCGCACGAGCGACGGTAGGTCTTGTGGTGCATACAAAGGAAAAAATTGAAAATCTGCTATTTTCTATTCAGGGGCCGTGGATTCCCCCCCTTTCTCCGAATTGCTATTATTTATATAGAGCACACATGCGTTTTTGTTGTGATATTATTTCTCATAAATTTTTACAAACACAAATTATGATACTTTCTTGCGTAGGAGCAACAGATTTTGAGAAAAACGTGCACTTACGCACTCATAACCTAAAAATTTCATTGCATTAAAAAGCTCCTATTATAACGTTTCTGTACGTTTTTCTCAAAATCTGTTGCTTATAGCTCATTTAATAGACCTTTTAAAAAGGAACAATTACGTGCAAGGGTTTTTATTATTGAATATGTCAGTGAAGTCCAGCGATATTTTTTGAAGGTTTTTGATGCATTGAATTTTCATCTAACCTTTGAATTGTTCATTAGCTCTGCTTTTCGAGTTATTTTTATTTAAGAGATCAAAAATATCGGGTTTCACCTTTCGGTACATTTTAAGTGAAGTAATATGCAAAAATTATATTTTCTAAAAAAGACTCATTATGGAACCTTAATCTTTCTCTTTAAATTTAATTTTTAATAACTCCAATATTATTTATCTTCATCGGTAAATCGTAAGTTTTTTTAATTAAAAAAAAAGTTTTGTTTGCGCAAAACTTGATGCTATCCACAAAAAAACAAACTTCCACATGCTTCAAGCTTGTTGCTGAAAGTACTTTTTATACCTCTCAGAACTATTTGTTTCGAAAAAAAACATTAAATAAATAGAACTTTAAAAAAGGTGCATGCGTTTATTTGGAGAAGACTAACAGCTAAGTAAAAATTTCTAGAAGAAGGAAGTCAGAATTCGAAAGGTAAGAGATTTATTTTGAAGTAGAATATTATTACTTGTATTTCATATTACCTTAAACTCACTAAGAAATTGTAATTTTGGACTAAAGGGTTAGGGTCGAAATTCTGGCAAGGTCAACATTCTTTTTGCAAAATTCTGCTTTTCAAAGTTCTGCTTTCAAAATTCTGCTTTCAAAATTCTGCTTTTCAAAAGTCTGCTTTTCAAAATTCTGGCAATAATAAAAAGAAGGTTTGGAAAATGTTAAAAAGCACGCGCTTTTTTGGACTTAAGCTATAAGCATAGTTCACAGTTCCATGCGCAAAAAAACAATATTTTCTTAACAATTTTCTACCTATTTTGTGCATAATTTTGTATAATATTCAAGACGAAAAATGTTTGCCCTGGCCTAAGCCACCCACTGAGTCATTAACTTAATTATTGATCTATAGCTATAGACCTAAAAATGGAAAACAATTATTTTTGGACGCAAAAAACATTTGCAAGCAAAAAGTGCCATGAGGTGTAAGCAAACCATACAAAAAACAATTGCCGGTTTTGCATGAAATTCCATGACAGCAATTGTTTTTTTTTTGCATGAAACTGTAAGCCAACAATCAAAATGATTTTGTGTTTCACCTCAATCAATCTGTAAACTAGGCTTTACAAAACATTTGCACTAACAGTGACAGCTTCATTTATCGGTTAAAGTATAAGATAAAGGAAAATATACAGCCCTATTCTGCTATCCATCGGGGGGAATTTTCTTTGAATATCCACTTAAGGCCATTCTGCTATTCGAAGTGAATCTGATTCACTTGTCGGTAAAGAAGTATAAAAGTAATGTGTTAGCGAACGGACGTGTAAATTTTTGCTGTCTAAGATTGTTTAACCCCAACTGTATAAAGTGCCTCATTTAAGTTAATTTTGATTGCCAAATTAAAAAAACTATATTGTAACCTAGCACAGATATTTTCGTGGAAAAGGAAGGTGAAAACACAAGATAAATCGTATTTAACTTTTTTTGTGTTTCCTCATAATTGGTTATTATCTATTTCTTACTGCCTTTGTTCTTTGGTGGTGTTAATTAACGAAAACACTAACACTTACACGTTCACACGTAAATGCCTCTTTCGGAAAGAACTCGGTCAAGAAATCCACTCTTAAAGTCCAATATGAGTACCCCCATTTCATCTCGTACTTTATCAAACTCACCTTATAAAAGTAAACTCAAAAATAAAAATGAGAAAATCACTTCCAAGACTCCCCCTGCCACTCTTGCTTCTTCTTCTAATGCTGCTGTTCCTGCTCCCAAAAAAAATGTTCCTGTTGCTGATGTTCCTGTTGCTGCTGTTCCTGTTGCTGCTGTTCCTGTTGCTGCTGTTCCTGTCGGTGCTGTTCCTGCTGTTGCTGTAGATGCTAAGTCTAATGCAATTGATGCCACCTCTTCGCCTACCCACACACAATTATTACAAAAATTGGGTACACAAGGTGAGTCCATTTTGGGAAGGTTATCAACACTTGAAGAAAATTTAACGAATAGAATGGATAATATAGAAAAGAATATGTTTGACAAGTTAGAGATAATCACTCGCGATTTCACTAATTTAAAAGAAAGGGTCACGCAACTTGAAAAACAATGTGCCGAAATTAATGAACTCCGCATTGATGTCAACAAAATAAATTTGAAAATGGAACACTGCGCGCACACCTCGGATGTAAGCAATGCAACAAACACTTTGCACACAGAACTAGAAAACTTAAAATCCAATTTCCAAACACTGAGCATCAATAATCTAGCTGCTGATGCTATTCTTATTGGAATACCATATACAGAAAATGAGCAACTTAAAAACATTTTTAATTTATTATGCCATTCAATACTTTTCCAACCACCAACAATCTCCGGAATATTTAGATCCAAGCCACGCACAAACTCAGCTGTAATAATTAAATTTTTCTCTGCCAGTGACAAAAAAAACACTATTAAAGCACTCTCTGAATTCCGCAAATCCAATTCCCGACAATTGTGCTTAAGAGACATTGATCCTAATTACAACCAATCCAACACACCAATTTATATTCATGAGAGCTTAACAACTGAAAATAGAGAGATTCTTCGGAATGCTATTCAACTAAAAAAAACATTTACTAAGCTCTGCCTTCACTGCTCGTGGACTTGTCCATGTCATGATAAACAAAAATGAATCAGCTATATGCATTAAAAGCTTGCAAGAACTAGATCAGCTTGCCTTTATACATCTACATAATAGTACCGCTCCAAATCTTCAATCGTCGCAGCATATCATGCACCAATATGAAAACGAAAACAATAACAGATCGAACAACAAGACTAATGATGCCATACCAGGAAATGATGACTAATCAGTGTTGCCATTTTATACTCTCTGTTATCTTTATCAAAAATTTATTTTTTATATTTTTATTTTCTGCTACTTTTATTTTATATTCTATAAACGCTCTCGTCACTCTATTATTTCTTTTATACATATTATATACTATATTTTTTTCATTTCGGACCTATTCTTCTTTTTTATTTTTCTCTTTTTCTTCAGTTATTGGTTTTTTACGTTTTCTTTTGTATAATGCCATTCTCGAGTGTTTCTATGGTTCTTTTCCAGCTGCTTTTTCTCGATTTGTTGCTTTAAAATTTAAATTAAATGACGTCGTTTTATGACGCTGCTAATGGCAATGCTAATTTCAAATCCGCGCATTTAGTGATGAGTTACCTGTCCAAAGCAAGGAATGGTTTTAAAGTTTGTCACTTTAATGCCAGAAGTCTTAATGACTCCAAGTTTGATAGCGTTAAGGAAATTTTCAATGGTGTGGATCTTGATGTAATATGTGTAAGTGAAACTTGGTTTAGTCCTAATATTCCTGATTATGTTCGAATCTTACCCAATTACACTCTTATTCGGAATGACAGATGTACTACTACAATTGGTGGAGGGGTTGCAATTTATTGTAGATCAACTCTTAAATGTAAAATTTTGAGCAAATCAGATTCAAATGGAATTGAGTATATTATCTTGGATGTTTATGACGGAAATGAAAAATGTTTGGTAGCGTGCGTATACAATCCGAATAGAAGTTGTTCACCGGCTCCTTTCTTTACTGCATTAGAATCCTTCTTAATTTCTTATGAAAACATTATTATCTGTGGCGATTTTAATGCTGATCTCCTTAAAGTGGACTCACGCTCTATTCAGCTTCTTGATTCTGTTGCAGCCTCAGGGCTCAAGGTTGTAAATGCTTTTCCAACAAGATACGCACCAAATTGCTCTCCTAGTTTACTTGATCTTATAATTGTATCTGATCCAACTTATGTTCTGCTAAATGATCAACTGTGTCTTGATGGCATTTCAGATCATGACCTTATTTTTTGTACCTACGATATTGACTTCTCTCATTCCCAAACCCCTACTTCATTTACATATAGAGACTTCAAATCAGTTAATCAGGAATTGTTGTGTTCAGATGCAAGTTGTTTACCTTGGTATGATTGCTTGAATATTATAAGTGTAGATGATAAGCTTGAATATATTCTTAACTTTATCAAAGAACTTTTCGATAAACATGTCCCTCTGAAAACCGTTGCCATAAAAAATAAAAAATGTCCGTGGTATACTTAAGAGGTTCAATCTGCGATTAAAAATCGTAGAAAGTTCTATTTAAAATGGAGGAAGTCCCCAAGTGCTGATACCTGGAGAATATACTGTTTTATGCGTAATAAAGCCACTTCATTGACGCGGCTAGCTAAACGAAATTTCTTCGCCTCAAAGCTCGACGCAACCTTACCCCCTAAACAACTCTGGGCTAACCTACGTGAAATTGGTATTGGAAAACGCCAAATCTCAAAATGTGAGCTTAGTGCTAGTGTACTTAATACACAGTTCACCGCTAACACCCTAATTCCGAGTAATTTTAGCCCAAAAAGGGAGTTGATATATGAACATGTTGATACTTTTGATTTTGAGGCTGTCTCGGAGGATGAAGTCATTAGCATTTTTAAAACCCTTAAGTCTGAAGCTATTGGAGAAGATGGAATTCCTCTTCGATTTATAAAATTAATTTTTCCATATGTTATAAACCCACTTACCCATCTCTATAATCACTGCATTGTTTCTTCAACGTTTCCAACTTTGTGGAAAGCAGCTAGGATTACACCGGTACCTAAAAAGTCTGTACCCATAGAGCCGTCCGACTATCGACCGATTAGCATCCTACCGTGCTTGTCAAAGGTCTTGGAGAAGATTCTAGCGAAACAAATAATAGAGCATCTTAACACGAAAAGTCTGCTATCTCCATATCAATCTAGGTTCAGAGCAAACCACTCTTGTTCCACAGCAATGGTTAAAATTCTTGATGATATCAGACTGCAATTCGATCAAAATAATTTGACTGTTTTATGTTTGCTGGACTTCTCTAAGGCCTTTGACAAAGTCAACCATGATGTTCTATGTGAAAAACTTAAGTACTATTTTGGGTTTTCTGAGTTGGCTGTCTCCCTAGTAAAGAGTTATTTATTTAACAGGACTCAGCGTGTTGTGGTTGGCGATGATTATTCACGGCCTAGTTTCTTGAGGACAGGTGTACCACAGGGCTCTATATTGGGCCCAATTCTCTTCTGTCTATTTATAAATGACCTGCCTTCTGTTTGTGAAAATGTCTCCTTTCATCTTTATGCAGATGATATACAGATCTATCTCTCAAGGAGAAGTGGCCTGATCGAGGACCTTATTTTTCGGATCAACGAGGATCTTATATCCATCTGTAGGTGGACTGAGGAGAATGGTCTAACACTTAACCCTAAAAAAACACAGGCTTTGTTGGTATCCAAGAAAGAGTACAATACGGAACAGCTCCCCACGATATCCTTGTATGATTCAACTGTTTCTTACGTAAAATCTGTGACCAGTCTTGGTTTCAAAGTGACGAATGATTTATCTTGTAGGGATCAAATAAACGCTATCGTGGGACGAATATATGGAACTTTAAGAAAACTCTGGATATCAAGTAGTTTTACACCTACTGATACACGACTTCGCTTAGTTAAAACGCTTCTTGTGCCCATTATTTCATTTTCTGAACTAGTGTATCCTAAACTGGATTCTATGTCCGAGCACAAGCTGAATGTTGCATTTAATGACATGACAAGATATGTTTACGGTCTACGTAGATACGACCACATATCTTCCTACAGCACCAAAATTCTAAATTGCACCCTATCCAAATATACAAATTATAGGAACTGTATATTCTTGCACAGAGTGATTCACACAAAAACACCTCTGTATCTTTACGAAAGAATTAGCTTGTGCCATTTTTCTAGGACCGGAAATGTATTGACACACACTTTTAAGTACCTTAACTCCTCTCGGTTATTTTTTGTAAATAGCATTCGCCTTTGGAATTCGCTGCCAATAAGAATAAAACAGATCAGAGAAATTGCAAACTTCAAAACTGAGGCATTCAAACACTTTTCAAATGGGCATTCGTAGATTTATAGTTAGTATGAGGAAAGGTAGGAATATTAAGAAGAATAGGAAGAATTTGTTGTGCTATTAAAATAGGTTTAAAAAAAGAAATAAATATAATGTTACGAAGATGTTATTAATTAATTTGAATAAGCATTTATATACATAATTTAATTTCACTTTGTATTTTTAAGTTTAAATTATAATCTAACCACTCTGTATAAAAATACTATAAAAGACTAAGTCTTACTGTATTATCCAATAAAAATTGAATTGAATTGAAGTTGGTAGTATGTGCGGTATTCTACTATTCACGTGAACAAATAGTTTCTATACAATTCCGATCCGCATATAAAAAGTTGCGGATTTGTACTTTTTGGTTGCAAATAAAATAACTGGGTCTTAAAATATGGGTAAAAACTTAATTTTTCGTGAGTATATGTTACAACCATTGTGTTTTTAAACAATTTTAGAGTTAAAACAATAAATTTGAGGACGATTCATCACTCTTATTTTGGCATTAAAGTTAAACCCAGTCATCACCTTTTCTTTGCGAAACTGAAAAAAAATCGTAACACCATCCACTTGCTATTTTTCCAATAATTTTTTTAAAACAATTTACCAAAACTATAAATGAACTGAACACAACACAAGATTTTCACTTTTAATAAACAACTGCTGCTCCCAAATGTCAAATCGGGTTGTGATAGTGCAGTTCGCCCGATGGATAGCAGAATGAAAAGGTAGTTCGAAAGTGAATCGCTTGGGTGAATCGAATCTTCGATTCACGTGAATAGCAGAATAGGGCTGATAAGTTGTGCGTGGATGGTTATTAGTTGTTTTGCTTTAAAATAATAGTAATGTTAAAATTATGGCATATGGGCATGTGAAAATCACATAAAAGACAAATTGTTTACGGAGAGTAGTGAAGAAATTGTATTGTGATTTGCCTACAGTTATACAGCAGTCAGGCCAACATACCCATAAGCCACACGTTGTAGAAAAATATATCAAATAACAAAAACAAATGACGAGCAAAAACATAGTCTCTTCCAGATTGCAAGATATAGTGTTGCACTGAATTGTCTAACAATAAAGTTGAAAAATTCCTTTATTCCGTTTTTCAGAAAAAAACAGAATTGAAAAACAGAATTTTGAAAAGCAGAATTTAAACAGACAGAACTGAAAAAAATCAGAATTTTCAAAAACAGAATTTTAAATAGCAGAATTTTGAAACCAGAATTTTGAACCGCTTCCTTTGAAAGCCTAATGTATAAATTATGATTCAAGTTCAAAGCTTGAATCTCCTCAGAAGTTTCTAATTATAGGAAAAAATAAATATGCGCGACGGTATCGCACGAGCAAGTACTGTACAACTAATTTTCCTTATTAAATTTTCTTTATAAAAAAAAAAAAAAACAAATTGAAAAATTTTAGAATGCATTATTATTTATATTAACTTGTAACTATAAGAAGAACATGTTTGCAAACTTTAAACACAATATGTCGAGCTGTTAAGGAATTATTTAAATTAAAAGACAATTTTCCAAAAGCCGTTGAGGTTTATTTTCGTTAATTGAAATTTTCTTCTAAATCCAAATATATGCAGTTTTGTTACAACTGCCCTAGAAATCAAAGTTACGAAATTAAATCAAAGTTTTTAAAGTGATTTTAAAGAAAAATAAAAAAAAACACAAAGATGTTCTATGGATTAAGCTAATTTGCTACCCTGGACCCAACTTTTTTGCCGCCTTCCAGGCATAGATGTTTAACAATGCATACTTTAAACGACAAGTCAAAAATCTACTGTAATTAATTTTAAATTAATCTTCTTATAACAATTTACCGTCGTAATAAATAAAAATAATGTCAAATTGTTTAAAACGTTCAATTTTCGTTTCATACTCAGTCTAAAGTATTTAATATTTTAAACTTTTCAGCTATATTTTTGAATGTTTATCCGAAAGTAGTAATTTCTTTATTTCTTCACGAAAAAAAGTATTATCAATCTTACAAGAAAACAGGATAGAATTTGCATTTTCCAACTAGTTTTTAGACTTATTCACATTGAGGAATCAATGTTGTAAGAAGCCATTATATTACTATTATTTACTAAATATAAGATTATTTATACCGTTTCATACAAAATACTTCACGTAATTTTCTTAGCTTGACGTAAGACTCAAATAATGCAACCAGACAAAATATTATTTATTAAATAATAATTTATTTGAATTTTTGAGTAGTTTAAAATTTTTTTTCCAAAAGTCAAAATTGATAAATTTCTTTAATATTAAGTCTAAAATTGGGAAATATTTAAAATTAGCTTTTCTAAATTTGGTACAAAACTGTATTTGAATCACTTTAATGTGAAAGTAAAGGCTCAAGCACAATTTTTAAACAATTCAAATAAAACCTTAACTAAGTACCTCACTTGGATAGTGTTTTTTTTTTAATTTTTAAATTTCGAACCATGTTCTGACATAAATTCTGAAGCCCTGACCTGGAAGAGAAAAAAATAGTCAGTTCACATGAATTTAATGACCCTGAACTTTGCAGACAATTGGATATCATATTTTGAACTTCAACAGTGGCGTGATAATGGTTCAATTAAAAAAAATTATAACGGCAATCGATATTTTACGACAATATCTCGATAAGTAAATTTTAATTTGTTTTTATTTACCGTAATAAAAAAGTAGGCCAAGAGCCAGGTACTTTTGTTTGCAAATAATAATTACTGAACAAATTTTCTTGATGGAATATGTTCAGGGGTGTCCCCAAAATGTAAATCCAAGTTGGCGGGTGGCTGACGCTCGCGGCCCCCTGTCCCCCCCAACTTGGATTTACATAAAGGGAAACCCATGAACTTTTTCCATCAAAAAAATCAGTTCAGTAATAAATGGCATTATGAACCAACTTTTTTTTTCTCTGGCTTTTGGACTAAAGCTTTGATGAAAAAAAGTAAAAAGTGCCGAAAATGATATTTTGAGTGTCATCAGCGCCGTAAAAATGCAACAATTTTGAAAAATGTAACGAAAATCACGCCAAAATCTCGATACGCCATGGTGCGCTGGTAACAGTCAAAAATTGTCAAAGATATTTTTTCCACACTTTTTACTTTTTTCATTATTACATTTTTACTACAGTACAAATAAAAATAAAAAATGATGTATTGATATTTTATTGTAACAAATAGTTTGTCATTACATTACATTTTTACGGCGCTGGTGACAGTCCAAAAATGTTGAAAGTTTTTTTTGTCCGCACTTTTTACTTTTTATTTCGGTAAATAAAAAAACAAAAAAGGGGTATCCAGATTTTATCGTAACAAATAGATTACCGTAAAATTTTTCAAAATCGATGCATTGTTACGGCGCTGGCGCTGGTGACAGTCTAAAAAATTTCAACTGCACTTTTTACTTTTTTCATCATAACTTTTTTACTACGATAAATACAAACAAAATAAAAAATGGCGTATAGAGATTAGATTTTGTTGTAACAAACCGATTGCCGTTATATTTTATATAATTGATAAGTTTTTCCGGCACGCGCTGGTGACAGTCCAAAAATGTTCAAAGTTCTTTTCCGGAACTTATTGTTTCTTTCATCATAACTCTTTTATAATGTAGGTATTATGTATGTACAAAAAAATAAAAAATGGCATATCGAGATTTTACCTTGACAAATCGAGTGCCATTTTCGGTGACGTCCAAAATATGATATTCAAATAGTCTGCAAGGTTCAGGTTCATTAAATTTAGAGTCCCAAAATCACTTAATCTATCAAATTTGCTATTTTTCATTAGCGCAATTTTGTATGCAACGATCTTCAATATTTACCGATTTCTTTAAATTTTTCTTTACCACAAAACTAAACCTTGCCCTTTAGAGCAAAGAAAAATCTTATTTTTTGTTTTAAGTCATTGACCGTGGTGTAGTGGTACCTAAGCAAAGTCAACAAAAAATTTGATTTGATTTAACGATTTATGTTTCCCTTATCACTCTAACCAAGGCAAGTTGGAAGCGAGTCCAAAAATAACAGTCCTTTTTGTAGAATCAGCTTTTTTTAACTCATTAATTTTTCATTTCGTGAATATGCCGAAAGGTAGAATTCTGGTCAACAAGAGGCCTTAAATCATCATAAATGTATGTTTTATAAAATATTTTCAACAATTCAATTTTGTACAAAATTATTAATAGAGTTACCTACTCTCAAATTACAATAAATGGCAGATCATACCTAAATCTTTGACAAAGGTCTATATCATAACTATATTAATCCTCTCAAAAAGAATCAACCATAAATCCCTTACGAACATAGTATAGTAGTCATTTAAATATTGCTTTATTTTAAGAGCCCTTTAAGTTAATATCAAACCCAAAACTTCATATTATTCATCTTTATTAAAACCCAAACTAAGCATATCATCATCATCATCATCATTTCTAAATGAGTATATTCAGTTTGTATCCCTTTAACCTTTTGGGATAGAGTCATATCCAAATCTTTTCTATTCCACACACTATATAACCATTATTTCAATTCTATTAAAAAAAAAATAAAAGGAAACAAATAATAATAAAATCAACATTAACCACAACTGCCAATGGCAACATCAGCAATAATAACGACGAAAAAAAACAACAACAACAAACCTGTGCTATCTTAACTCCATACTGTGCAAACATCGCATCATATAAGGACATCAATCCCGATTGTCCAACAGCAGCAGCTGCTCTAGGTTCCAAGAGAACTGGAGCTTCCTGTGGCGCCACAAATGAAAGTAAAATAAAAAAATATGCGACAAAATTAAGTTTATGTTAGATTTCCAGTAAATAGATAGATGAATATATACTTTTTTTTTGTCATCGTCATCCTTTTCATTATTAGGAGTTTATTTATTTTTTTCTATCTATCTTCTTTTATATTAAAACCTTAACTTACATTATGATGATCCTTTGGTGATAGAGTCTCTCTCATGGATAGGGACATCAATAGTTCTTGTGCGAGTTTTTGACTACCAAATGCTACAGCTCCACTCGTTACCATCATTACTTCACGTCCTTCTAAATGACATTCAGCAACCTTTATAATGTAGGATGACAAAAAAAAATGGGAATAAATCATAAAGTATCCAATACAGTTGTGTCTCTATTTCTTTTATGTATAAAAACTATTTCGAATGAGATTGAGGGTTTGTATGATAGTAATCAGATATTGAAAGCAGGGCTGTCATATATGTTCAAAAATTCAAGGAGAGAAAGCAATTACTTAATTTTTTTCTATTTAACAAGCATAAGATAGAAATTATGAAGAGATGAGGAAAATTCTTTAAGTTCCCACTTATCAGTCACTTTTAGCCCAGACCAGACCTAAGGGGGCTTAATTTTATTTTTGGAAATATCTGCATCAGTCTTTTAATAGAAATTCTCGATTCACGAGTTTATGACTGGATGGAATTTGCTTAGGTCTATTTTTTGCCATTTAGACAGGAGTGCTAGAATTTTTATATTTTTAAAGCTTTTGCTATATAATATTCTTGCTTAAAACAAAGAGAACCTTAGAATGGAAAACAAGACAAAGCTACATGGACATATATATCTCAACCAAATGGTACTTTCGACAGCACTGATACAAAAATAAACTAAAATACCTTCAGGTGCATTGTGAAATATTTCTATGGTAGCACATGTATCATGATATGTGTGTTTCACAAAAAAAGTTATAATACTCGACTGGCTTATACGTCGATACCAAAATATTGAGTCCCTCTTTTGTATCCTTCCTTAGTTATATAAAGTTGCGTTTGTGAATGATTATATTTCCATCAGCTCTATATATTATAGTAAGACGTTATTTATATTTTCATATTTTTCCTCATTATTTTTTTTTTTTTGATATTATATTTAAGCTACAAAGGAAATTCGTAATAAATGTTTATGTATTGAACAGTTTCTGTTGAAATTTTATTTGTAAGTTTTTTTTTTGTATGATATTCCTAAGTAAAATGTAGTAAGAGCTTTATATTGAAAAAAGGATTCGTCAAGTCAAGATATTTCAATGAAAAAGTAAAATGCTTCGGGAATGGAATCAACAAGAAAAATATTTGGAAGCATTGCACAAGAAACAAAATTGAGTTGGTCTTGGGAAATAACTAATTGAGATGAAGTAAAAAAATGTTTTTGAAATATTTACAAAATGAAAAAAGCTTTCATGTTATCCGGTTGAAGGTACCTTGAAGGCAAAAATTAAAAATGAAAAAGTAGAAGAATTACTTATTTTGCTTTATTCCTTTTTTATGAGAATTTAAAATATTAAGGCCCAGATCGGTACTGTATTCGCCCTTCTATTATATATTCACAAAAAGTTGACTACCCTTAAAACATTTGAACACAGTGCAAGCTATAAGAAAAATTGGAAAAGAGTAAAAAGTAAATGCCGATATGCAGATTGGCTTATATGTCTGAATAGGGAGAAAAATCAAGCCGGGTAAAGCAGTCTACATTTGTATAGTGCGACTACAGAAGATATCTCCATTTTACCCTTAACAGTTTGTCAGAGCTTAGACTTAAGGTTCCAGATGGAAGTACTTAGCCAGTTTATATTTCTGAGATCTCAGAGGACTCAGAAGCAGAGATGAGTATTTACTTCATATGTAGTAGATCTGCTTCATTAATTTACTTGTACGCATCTGCTACGTAGCAACTTATTTCTACTTCATTTAACTGATATCGTTTAACTCAAAAAATATTAACCACAATTCACAACTTTAATATTATTTGAGCATAAATTTATATAAATTTGTGTAACTTTTTCATTTAGACGAGATTCAAGTTGAATTTGTGAAACTTACTCTTCAAAAAGCAGTAATTCTTAAACAAATAACAAGTGAATATTAAGTTTTCGTTCTGAATATTAAGTTAAATGAAAATAAATTAGTTTTTGTTCCAAAATACTTTTTTTTTCATTATCTGCTACACATTTAACAAATCTACTTCGTTTTTTTGAGCAAATTTGTTTCACTTTCTGGGCTCAGCATTATCATCCCTGCTCAGAAGGCTCAGAAATATAAACAGGATTCCTTTCAAAAATTCCTTACTTTTCCCCTTAAAAACTTTACTGAGACTGAAATTTTTTGGATTCGCTTGCTTAATTATTTTTATCGCAGTAATTTACATAATAAGAAAAGAAAAAGAGAGTTGTTTTGAGCTCTATGTGAGGAATTCAGTTTATATTTTACTCTCCTGCTCTGTCAAAGAACGGAGAAAAATTACTGAGTGGTCAAGAAATATAAACTCGCTTAGATATACTTAGTGAACACCTTCTATGTGCAATGGGCTACTATACGACATATATTTGGAGTGCAGGCTTATAAGGAGTGGTAAATCTAGCTCCTCATCCCTAGAGTTGTGCAAAGTTTCTGGTTCTGCAGGCTGAAGGCCGTGGATCTATTATAGTTGATCAACGGATCTGCACGTAGGATCTACTGTCCCTTTAAATGTTCAGACAAGTGACAATAAGTCTTGTTGAAGTGAATCATTTTCTCAAATGAATGTGAGTTCCCCTTAGATTTATTTATGAAAAGTAATAAAATGTGGGTGTTGATTCGAAAAAAATTGAATGTGGCTCTAGCATAAATTATCAAATAAAGATGGCAAACTTCGGAAGTCAATTTGATTTGCTGGATTGATTAGATTTGCAAAGTATTATTTAAAAACAGTGAAAAACGCACACATAGAATCAGCACATCATTATCAGCACAGGTCCGATGGGAGTGGTTGTTGTTGTTGCAACTCACATCTATTCTTCGACATAAAATGAAATTTCAAATACAACAATGTTAACAAATGGGTTTTGGAGGAAGAAACGTATGAACGTTTGACATCTTTATTTGATAATCTTTGATCTCGTAAAATGAGCTACTTGTTGCAGCTCTTTGATATGAACTAAATTTTTCCCCAGTTGATTCATAAAGTGGTAATTGGTAAATTGCCTATACAGGGTGCATTTCCAAACGTGAAATGCTTCGATAGAAATTAAATTTAAAATTAAAATTAAAATTAAAATTAAAATTAAAATTAAAATTAAAATTAAAATTAAAATTAAAATTAAAATTAAAATTAAAATTAAAATTAAAATTAAAATTAAAATTAAAATTAAAATTAAAATTAAAATTAAAATTAAAATTAAAATTAAAATTAAAATTAAAATTAAAATTAAAATTAAAATTAAAATTAAAATTAAAATTAAAATTAAAATTAAAATTAAAATTAAAATTAAAATTAAAATTAAAATTAAAATTAAAATTAAAATTAAAATTAAAATTAAAATTAAAATTAAAATTAAAATTAAAATTAAAATTAAAATTAAAATTAAAATTAAAATTAAAATTAAAATTAAAATTAAAATTAAAATTAAAATTAAAATTAAAACTAAAATTAAAATTAAAATTAAAATTAAAATTAAAATTGAAATAAAAAATTATGATAGGTAATCATTTAAAAATTTAAATTTAAATTTAAAATTTAAAAACTAAGAAATCTAAGGGGGTTCTTTTGTATTTATTTATTTGCTATACAGGATGTCCCTCAATTCGTCAATTATATTTAAGGGCATGATTCTTGGGCATATTAAAAAAAAACCTATAGGGGAAAGTTCTATCTCCCTCCTGAGGCAGAGATGTTGGCAATTCCTGAAAAATTGACCTTAGATGCAAAATAAAAACATTAAAAATCAAAAGGACATACAATAATGTGTAAAAGCTTTTTTGAAGGCTAATACATACTCCATTATTTTATTTGTTTTTTTTTTTTTAAGTCGAGTTGCATCAGTGAATAGTTTTTGAGAAATTAAATTTCGAAGGCAAACTTTTTGAAGAAAATTGGGAATTTTTTTTCAAGTTGATATTTTTTTAATTTTGCGTAGTTAATTTTTAATTTAATTTTTAGCACGTTTCATTAAATATTTTTAAGATATCCTAAGTCCTAAACATACTTTACAAAAATAAAATATGTAACTGTTTCCGTATGCATATGCAATGCCAATTATCCATGACTTTCATCGGCTTTCTGTCCAAGCCTCGTTGGTCCTTATGTGACATTTTTATATGTTTTCGCTCGAAAAATAGCAATGAATTCAAATAACAATGCCCCCAATTGTTTCATGGTTCCTTTCAAATTTATCAATTAGTTTTTAAACTTTTTAGTACTTAAAAATACCTTTTTATTAATTTTTAAAGCTGTTTCTTATGCCTCCTTAGGTATCGAATTTTTAATTTGGAGTTTTTGATAGAAAGCCAACTATATGTTACATGGAAATTAAACTTTTCTATGATAAATCGATAGTTTCTTGTAATTTTTAATGAATTTTATAACTGTTGTACCAGGCTGAAACACAATATCTATATGGAGTAGAGATCACTTAAACTTCCCCCGCCCCCTTTACGGACAAAATTTCGTGACAAAAACTTGGAAAAAAATGCAAAAAATTATGCAAAAATGCATTTTTTTGGGAGTTTTTTTTGACATCAGAGTACAATTGAAAGTGTCTTTCGTGAACAAAGATATATTTTTCTGGTGGTATTTGATGAGCTGAGTTCGAATCTGGCCTTGAAATTGGTTTAGGCTCAAGAGGTTCTGCAGTGAAAACAGGATCATCCCTGACATGCAGTTTGGCTTTCGTGAAAAACACTCGACGCTACATCCGCTGCTAAAGTTCCAACATGATATCACATCAGCGCTCAACAGTCACCGTGTCACCGTTGGATGCTTCCTGGATGTTGAGAAAGCATTCGACAGCGTAAGGATAGAAGCCCTTATTTACAAACTACATCTATTAAATTTACCTCTGCCACTAATCAAAATTCTTTTTTCTTTTCTTTCTTTCAGAAAATTTTTCGTTCAACTGGACAACTGTAAATCAAGCATAAAGACCATCAGAGCCGGAGTCGCTCAAGGATCGAAACTTGGCCCCTTTCTTTACAACTTGATGACATCTGACCAACCTGTCGCAACTGGATGTGAGAACCTCCTGTATGCTGATGACTCGCTCACCTACGCCAGTTCAACGTCACCGTTACTCGCGGTGCGGAAAGTGGAGGCTCACATCAACAGACTCTTTGATTTCTACAGGAAATGGGGCATCCGGATCAACTCTTCTAAATCGGAACTTGTCTGCTTCAGGAGACCCTCAACAGGCAGAGGCAGTTGCACTGCAGCGAAGTGCAGAAACATTGTTCTGAAACTCCCAGATGGATCCACCATAGCTGCCAAACGGAACGTAAAGTATCTGGGAATCCACTTCAATGAGCTGCTTAGGTTCAACCCGCACTCAAGAAGTGTGCTCAAAAGAGCCAGCTGGGTCTTCCACCGTTTACATCCCCTGATGAGAAAAAGAACCGGACTAAGTCAACACACGAAAATACTGATGTACAAGCAACTCCTGCGGCCAGTCATAGCCTATTGCTTCCCAGTCTGGTTCTCAATTTCCAAGACAGCCATGAAGGAACTTCAAGTGTTTGAAAGAAAAATACTTAGAATTTGCACCGGACTACACTTTGACCGCCAGCGACGGAAACACTACAGGAATGAGCACCTCTACACAGAAGCGAACATAATCCCTTTGGACAGGTACCTAGTGCTCTCTACAAAGAAGCTAATAGAAAACATCCACAGTCATCCAAATCAGCTGATGAGAAGTATGTCCACCGTGCAACGACAACCCGATCCGAGATACCTCAGTGTGATGGAAACCCTGGACGACAACATTATCCCCATAGACAACGAGGAAGCAGTTTCCTTCTACGCTGACACAGGGTCAGCCTACTACCGCGGCTAAATGCCAAACCTTCTAACAATCCACTCCAAAATCACCACTAGACAACCGGGATGGAACACCCCGAGAATGAGAAAGTCAACCGACGCTTAAATAAATGTTGACATGTATTTTATATAATTATAAAATTTTAAACCTAAGACATAGTATAAAGTTAGGCCCCCTATGTGCCAACAAATGTAAATTTTTTCAATGTATCTTATTAGTTGTAAGCCAAATTGTATATATTATGTTCAATAAAACAAATTGAATTGAATTGGTTTAGCATGTCACGGTTTTGAGATATTCCTGTCTAAAAATTTAAAACAAAAATGTTTTTGATGCAAAATTGGGGTTATATTATTTCTCGATGTAATTTTTTTTTAGCATTAATGTTTTTGGTCATTCTTAAGTATGAACTTTTTTTTGAATCTTCCAAATATCTTCATTCATTTCTGAGAAAATCATTAATTAGTTGTTGGCCTTGTCTTAAATACTTACTCTTACGCTAAATTCATAAATTTCTAATAAGGATTTATTAGAGAGAAAAAAGAATGGAAAGTAAAAAAAAAACTCCCAAAAAAATGCACTTTCGCATAATTTTTTGCATTTTTTTGCATGTTGCGTCACAAAATTTTGTTGGCAAACCTCAGAATCAGCACCCCCGAAAACATAAAGCAGGGAACGAATCAAAACTACCCCACAATTTGCTCACAAAGAGCCCTTTTGAGCACAAATTAAATGGACTATCGCCAGAAAGTTGTAAGTGTCTTCAATTTCTGTCAAATATACAACACAAGTTGAGAGTAGTTGCAAGTCAAAAAGCCCAACTTCTTCCCAAGTTGACGTGTCTCCTTAACATGGGACCTCAATATCTTTTATTTAAAATTTGTATAAATTAAAAAAGGAATACATTTCTATGGCCGATTCGAAAATTTACTGAAAGCCAACATTGCCTTTTTTTCCACCACCATCTTATATTTTTTTCAATGATGGGATTCTCCCTTTTATGGGTCATTTCATTTTATTTTTTCGCAAAGTTTCTTTTCAAAAAACGTTCACACTCTTTGTTTTTCATTTCATAGAGCTCACTAAAATTACCAATCAGTCAAGATTAAAAAAAAATTATCGCTATCATCTTTCAACTCCTAACTGTTGAAAAAAAACTCCAATTTCAAAACCACAGCACATTTTCTATTGTTATACTCAGTTCACGTTCATTTATCAACAATCCATCATCATCAATTTCAAATCAATCCAGAATCCAGAAGTAATTTTCTCTTAACAACCAAAACTTCACGCGTCATTATTCTTTGATCTTTGTCTAAGAGGCTTCGAAGTCAACAGTTCTTTGCACATTTAACAAAAAAATGTTTAGTGTATTAAAACAAATATGCTGTGTCATTTGCTTTTAAAAGAAATAATAAGCAAAAAACAATGACATCCGTATGAGATGACAGATGAGGAGATCCCATCATTCTTACATAATACACATGAAAAATTGCTGATAATCCAACACAAATCCCGAAAATAATAAAACACATAACATTAATGGTTCATAAATTATCCTTTTTGTTGCCTACGAGTACTAGTCCCATAAACACAGTATAAAATAAAAGAAGAGGATAAAAATAAAAAAAAAACAAATGTGATATTTTTTAGAGGATAAACTTTCAATTTTACAAGGACATCCATACATAATGACATAATGTGTGAGCTTCAGAAATTCCCCCCCTTCTTGCCTAAAATACCTTTTGAAGGATACAAATTAGAAGTCAACATGCTACTTTTTCTTTTGCGAATGGAAGGCGGTGGTGTGGTGTTCGAAAGGACTTCTATTTTTTGTTTGTTAGTTTCAACTCCCCCAGAGCTGCTATATTCTATACATCTTTTATTTATCTCTTAACACTGATGCTGCTGCACCATATGACACCAACATATAACAACTCAAAACACCCTCTGAATGAGTTATCAGCGTCAAGGATCTTGGGGCGGCTTCTATAGAGGCAACAACATAGGGTTTATTTAGTTCATGTATTATAAGCTTGAGGGATTATTTCGCACATGACTTCCGTCAGCGTCATGGGGTCGAGCGAGATACCATTTTTCAAAAAAAAAAAAAAAAGTTTTATCCTCAATGCTTTATACAAGTATCTAAAAACACACCCATAGTCGTCAATTCAGCAAAACAAAAATGAGCATTTTCATGATGAAACTGGACTCAGGTGAACTGAAGAAGAAAATAAACGAATAAAATATAGGTCATAGCGTGAGAAGATGTCAGTCTAAATACTTAACGATGAAGACGTGATGTCGCATAGAAAAATGTGTGATCATTTTAAGGACAATGTCCTTGAATTTAATGAGGATCTCGGGAGCTATTGATTTTTTTCTTGGTTGTTTTTATATTTTTAGTAGAAATGAACAAATTTTTATATGTATGCCCCACTCGATCTCAACTTGAATCTATTCCCAAATGTTTGTGTCTTTATTTTATGAACCATAAACTAACTTGGGTCATTCACATATGAAATTTCAAAATTATAGAAGGAGGGCTAATTTTTATTTCACTTAGAAGAATCCTTGGTCAGAAATCAAGGGTCGAAAGTAATATATAACAAATTGCTCATCATTCATTCGAAATAAGAATACTATCCCTAAATTTAACAACCTCTTAGGATCTGAAATTTTTTTAAGTTACATCTTGGGACCTTAATGGCTTCTAACTTTATTATTCGCATCAATAAATTGATGTAATATAAATTTTCGCGTCATAAATTTTGTGATTTTATTTTGAGTTATCCTCAATAAATTAAGAAAGTAAACATATAAGCTTAATTATTTGGTAGTCTTTTATTCCCTTTGACCTTTTAAAAATTTCCCTTTTTAAATCTTCTGAAGTCTTTATTCGGTGCGAGGTGATGGAAGGTATATTCTTTTTATTGTTTTAAAGTCTTTTCAACATTTATAAGCTGGAAGTGGATACCTAGCTTTCCGGACCTAGAAGGACAGTTCATCGCACCAAACTATTAGAAAGGGGGAAGTTAGGAAAGGAGTGAAATATTGAATTTCCTTAGACTTTTCTATAGTTTTTTGAAGTTTTTTTTGGGTTGGGGTCGAAATTCTGACTGGGTCAAAATTCTTTTTACAAAATTCTGCTTTCAGAATTCTGCTTTTCAAAATTCTGCTTTCAAAATTCTGCTTTCAAAATTCTGCTTTTCAAAATTCTGCTTTTCAAAATTCTGATTTTCAAAATTCTGTTTTACAAAATTCTGCCAATAATAAAAAGAAGGTTTGGAAAATGTTAAAAAGCGCGCGCTTTTTAACATTTTCCAAACCTTCTTTTTATTATTGGCAGAATGTTGTAATACAATTTTCTCATACTTGTCTCATCATAAAATAGGGAAAATTTCTTGAATTATCTTTTAAGACTGCTCTTTTGTCTAAAACAATAATTGTAGGTATGAGCATAGTTTATAGTTCCGTGCGCATAAAAAACAAAACTTTGTAAACAATTATGCACCTCAACTGTGCAAAACTTCTATATTATTCTAGACGAAAATTTTTTGCCTTGGCCTTAGCCTCGCATTGAGTCATTAACTTACACTTAATTAATAAACTATAGGCCTAAAAAGGAAAACAATTATTTTTGGAAGCAAAAATCATATGCATGCAAAAAAAAGCTGTAAGGTGAATACAATTTTTTTTTTTCGAAGTGTAAACCAACCATACAAAATACTTATTATTCACCACATAATTTTAGCACGCAAACCAATTTCCGGCCAATCGTTTTGCATGAAATTCCATGACAGCAATGGTTTTATTTTGCATGAAACTGTTAACCAACCAATATAATTTTGTGTTTAACCTGAATCAAACTGTAAACTAGGCTTTACTCAACTTTTGCACTTACATTTACAGCTTCATTAACCCGTTAAATTACAAAAAAAGTAAAATATAAGTTGTGCGTGGATAGTTCGTTTTAGAAAAATATGTGCAAATAACATAAATAAATGACGAGCAAAAACAAAATCTCTTTCAGATTGGAAGAAAGTATTGCCCTGAATTGTCTAACAATAAAGTTAAAAAATAACTTTTTTCTTTTCCGTCTTTGAGAAAAACCAGAATTAGCAGAATTTTATTGATTAAAATTTATAATACAGAATTCTGAAAAACAGAATTTTGAAAAGCAGAATTTTGAAAGACAGAACTGAAAAATAGCAGAATTTTGAAAAATAGAATTTTCGTGCAAAAAACAGAATTTTGAAAAGAAGAATTTTGAAACCAGAATTTTGACCCGCTCCCGTTTTTTTTAGTAGTTAATAGTCTTGAAACTGATTTTATCAACCATTTTGCAATCTTCTAATTCTTTGGAGTCTAAGTCTCTCGGAGTCGTTGAAGATTGGGAATTCCTTGAAGTTAGGAATAAGCTTCAAAGAAGCTCTAAAAGTGTAAGAATCGTTTTTTTGGTTATATAAACTATTCCTTAAGAGGAAAACCGAGGAAAATTTAAATAAGCCAGAAATTCCTGGGACGCCTTGATTCTAAAAACTTAATTATTATTTGAGCAAAAATTAGGCTTAAAATACTACAATGTCCTACAGAGCAGTAAAAACTTTTGGTCATTCGTTAAGAATATAAAAAACTCAACCTCTTCATCGGTTCCCACGCTCATCATCAATTATAACCATGTCGTTAGTTCCATAGACAAGGCCAATGTGTTTGTAGAATAATTCACGCCAAGCTCTACGCTGCTAGATAGCAACGGAGTCCCACCTGTACCCGAGAACGTTCATTTCTTTAAACGACCAATACATTTTCGTACTCGTACAGTTGCCAGAGAACTAAAAGATCTCAGCATTTGGAAATCTACTGGCCTTGGTATATCACCTATTGTATTGAAGATGAGCTCTTCAACTTTGACAAAACCACTACGTAAGCTTTTTACCTTTCTTATTCTTTCCGCCACTTTTCCTCTGAATGAAAAAAGCATCTGTTCATCCAATTCCTTAAAATAGGTGATTTGTCTTCTCGTTCTAGTAACCGACCAATTGCTCTGACGTTCATTCATTCCAAGGTCATGTAAACGCTGATCAATGGTAAGTTTATGTAATATCTGGAACAACGAAAGCTTTTTAATGACCCTCGTCACTTAATACGGCTTTCATTGTAACTGATCCACTGGTGATTTGTTAGCTTTTCTCACCGAAAAATAGAATTAATCATTGCATAGTTTTGGTGAAAGCAAAATTGTTACGCTCAATATTTCTAAAGCATTGGCATCAGGCTCTTTTCTCTAAAAATGCATGCTTTTGGTATCAACGAATCACTTCTTCGCTGGATTAGTAATGAATGACCTTTCCATCGTTCAATCCAAGTTATTTTGGACGGTTTCAAGTCTGAAGTTCACAAAATAAACTCTGGTGTGTCCCAAGGCTCCATATTGTCTCCTACACTATTTCTTATGTTCATAAATGATTTCTTATCTAAAGCTACAAATCCAAACTAGACTGTTTCCCTATGATGACAGCACCCTTACCTTAGTTTTTTATACTCCTTTCCAGATTCGTCTCCCTGTTTTGTAAACAAGGAATGGGTATAAATAATCGTGTGGAGCTTAAAGAATCCACAACTCAAAGCTGTGGCCGAAGTACCGCACGAGTTTTCGAGTTATATGAGCTTGGCATTATCGCTTGAGTTTCGGGCAATCAAAAAGTAAACCATAATTTGGTTACTCGTTCATTCGAGCACTGATGTCACACACTCACTCGGTCACTGACGTATTAATTAGGCCCTGTCTTTTGTGGTTAAAGGTTAATGTACCCTTTTTACCATTATAAATATATGGAACTTGCATCGAGGAAATTGATAAACTTTCTATTATTTCTTGGTATGTACGTTACTGATCAGCTCTTGTGGAACCACCACATACCAGACGTTGTAAAAAAAAGCTGCGAAGTGAGTAGGTTTTCTAGACGATGTAAGAACTTTGTTTCCTTGTCTGATCGGAAACTATTTATAAATCATACATACACCCAAAGCTAGAGAATAATTCTCATATTTAGTCTGGTGCTTCCAAAACATCACTGCACCTTCTCTGGTAAGATTCCAAAATAGAGCTTTAAAACTGATAGGTGACAGATCAAACTCAGTTGGAGCACCGTGGAAATGTTTCTTGCTTATCAGTGTTTTATCGCTACTATCTCAAACGTCACTCTGCTGTAATAGCTAGCTGCATTCCTTCCCTGAAACAATTTCAACGGAATACCCACTCTTCTAAAAATGATCATCGAGAATAGAGATTCTTTCCTCAGCCGTACCACACGAATGTGGAATTCCCCAAACTTTCTATCTCATTTCAATATCCAAACATTTAAGACAAATGTACATTATAATCTCTTACTCTTTTTTCTCTCTATTTCCTAAACGCTCGCACTGTGTGAAAACATTTTAGGGGTATTCAAAACCCCTTGGTGCGTATGCCAATTATAAAAAAGTATAAGTTTCTCTTGAGATCGTTCAGTGTTTTTAGGGTTCTTATGCATTTTGCAAATTTCTTAAATTTTTGAAGTTTTTTGAAGTTGGACAGTTCTAAGGCCTCTTGGAGTATTTTCTTAACAGAGGACAACTTTACTAAGATGTGAAATTGGTTACCGCGCACGTTCTTAAAAGTAATGTTTTGCCTTTGTAAGGAGTTTTCAAATATCACCGCAACCAATAAGAGTGTGGATCATGTGGAAACCGAAGGCAGCAGAAACCTCTACCAGTCAATGATTACAAATTTCTTTTGGCATAAATTGGATTATATGGATGTGAATGACATGTGGTTCCAATAAGACAGTACTACGTGTCACGCAACTGATGCCACAAACGATTTAATGGTAGGTTCATCACCAACCGTTAGACTTTTTCTTGTAGGGTTTTCTGTCACAGTTGCATAGACCAATACCCTCAAAGTCAACATGGCCCAGCGCCCAGCCCATTGCTCAAATTCAGCCAGATGTATGCGACAAAGTCGTAGAAAATTGGACCTCTTTTATCCGTGCGATTCGTTCAATTTCAACATCGACTCATACTTATTGGAAATCCCTTTATTTGGGATATTTCATTAAGTGCCGCGCTCGGATCCATGAGAACCGTTCCATCTCAAAGCTAACCCGTCATTATTGGAAAGCCCTTATTTGCGATTTGGCATCAAGTGCCGTGCTGATTGTTTGCTGTTTATTCTTATTAACAACACCTTAATCCTTTAATTATTTTCAAATTGCGTCTCAAAACGCAATGTTCCCTCTCCAAAAAGACTTTTTCAAAACATTCTAAACCACTTTAACATCATGAAATGTATAAATCTATATCTTTTGGTTACGTCAACAACCAAATCCTCCTTGGAAAGTCTCATTAAAAGTCCCTTCAGTCTTATCAACTAGTATACTTTATAGGTTAAGGTTAGGTAACTTATATGTAAACAAAAATTCACAGTAATAAATACCTGTTCGACAATTGAAGCCAATCGTCCCAAAGCAAGTCCATGGCTATCCTCTCGGGTGATGACAGCGCTACCAAGTTTAACGACTAAACGCTTTGCGTATTTTAATTGACTCCTTTCGGTAAATGTAACTGTTTTCTTCTCTGTAATTAAACCTCGTTTATCATGTTGAATATTTTTGCTCTGTAAATTTATAGAAAAAAATAAAAAGAAAAAAATAAAAAGAAAAAAAACAAAGAATTAGAATAAACTGTTCAAAGCAGACACAAACAAACTGATTAGTGATGAACAGAAAATGGAGAGGTGATTATCGATTTTTTTTTCCTCCAAGAAAATGTATTTTTTTCTATGATTATCTTTATCTGTGAGAATGTCTAGTCGTTCATTATTTAATACTGATGCTGAAGGATATATTGGGATTGATTTTTGTATTTTCTTTGAACCTAGATTAAAGGAAGTCTTATCACAAAGATTTACCAGAAGCAGTAGAAAATATATTTTATAAATGGCGTCAGCACTTCTAGAATAAAAATTTCAAAAAGAATTGCTGATAAATTGGTTCTTAGAGAATGATTGATCGATGATTGGAACTGAATCAAATCAATCATAGATTGATTGACCTTTTCTACTTTGACCTAAATTATATATCAACCTAAGAGAACTTTTTCCAGATTTATGATAAACCATTTGGAAGATTCCATGATTCCTTGTTATCTCAAAATCGTTTAATCTTTCAGTAATTAAGTCAAAAAAAATTGATTTTTTTTTTCTTATTTTAAAGGAGAATAGGACAAAACGGTCTACAGGACCAATAACGACGAGACATATGTCGTTGGAAAGGTATTTTCATTACCTACAATACCTTTAATAGCAGTTCAGTTCAAATCACTGTGTGAAAGAAGTTATTCGAAAACTAACGAATTATTGTGGTTCATTTTAGTATGAAAAAATGCTTTTTTTTTAGTATGGGATAAAAGTGTAAACGCAAGTTCAACCAATAACAACGGGACATATGTCGTTGGAAAGGAAATTTTATGTACTACAATAGTTAATGAGGCAGCTTATTTCAAATCACTGTGTGAAAAAAGTTATTCGCTACTTGTTACCCATGCTCCATAAATTATATCTGTACCAAAATTCCCTAAAACAGCGAATAACTTTTTCCACACAGTGATTTTAAATAAGTTGGTATGGAAACTATTATTGTTCATAAAAATACCTTTTCAACGACATACATATTATTGGTATTAGTGAGACCAGTTTGCATAAATTTGTTCCGCACTGAAATGTACCAAAACAAAACCTTGGTTAGGAAATAACTTTTTTCACACAGTGATTTGAAATGAACTGCCATAGTGACTATTGTAGCGCATAAAAATACCTTTCCAACGACATACGACTCGTTTTTATTGGTTCCTAGACCACCTTCCATACAGTTTTGCCGATTGTCCTTTGTTTAAGTGGGAAATCCCTGAACACTAAAAAATGTCTGCCTTCATTTTAAAGTTTTTCTAGTTTAAAAAAAAATGTTTCCTATCCCTGTCGACTGGCCCATTGATTTCCAAAATAATTCAAGCTTATCATCAAGAGTCCTTATGACATATTCGGTGAGTTCTTCATCATGGAATCATGGACTCCGATAGTTAAAAGACTATTATTTGTAAAAAGTCCAAAATAAAAAAATAAAAGAATGTTAGTAGCGCAGTATTTTCCAAAGCCAGGTGGGGGCAAATGTTCTTCTTGCCCTTCTCCCTCGGGTATTTATGGGTATATATATATTTACTTAATCATATCACACTAATTGTTCGATTAAAGTGATTGACAAGATAGTAAAACACAAAAGCTTTTAATCTTTTTACTTATACGAGTAGGTATGTACATATAATATTGAATTACAGTATCACAAATCACAAATCACAAATAACTTTGTGTACAATTAGCTATCTGTCCTGTCGGTAATCTTGTTTGTTCTGTTACTATCATGAGGCAACATACTGACTTACTTTTTTTTGTTGCCATTTATTTTGTTGTTATTTATTTATTGCTAGCTTTTATCAATTCTTCAGTTGAAGAATTAAAGCAACAAAGAAAAAAGATATAATTTTTGGGACAAATTACAAAAAAAAAATGTTTTTTTTTTTTAACATCGAATGTAATCAGCACAGTATCAGTATAATAAGTATGTATGTACAATCGTACATATTTAATTTTTGTTTAACAAAAAAAGTTTCATATACTTATGGCGTGTTTGTTTATAAAGTTCAAAGTGCAATCATTTACGTCATACCTAATTAATTTTGCATTAAAAAAAACAATAATCAAATGACGATCCTGTTTGCTTTGATTGACAAGACACACATCGTAGGTATTGAGTATTTCAAATGAGAATTCATCATCAGACCTTATCAATATTAGGTATAATTTTTTATAGAAATTTCTGGGCTGTTATGAGATATATATTTTATAAAAATGCATTTTATGTCGTAGGTTGCATTATGTACGAATTGTAAAGTTAAAATAAAAATTTGCATTTTGTCCAAGCAAGCAGTTTCACTTAGGCCTTCTGCACACGAATCGTCGCGTCATATACGTGCATAAGATTCATCATGCAGCGACGACTTCTCTACGCCCAATCTTCTGCACACGAAGCGTATCGACACCGTTGAACATCATATGCAAAAATCGATTCAATTTTGAATTTTAGGATAGTTTTATCAGATATCAATTAATACAAACGTGTTTGTTGCAAAGTTCAAGTGATGTAGAGGATTAATTACTATTATCTGTATATCCCAAAAAAAAAGAGAAACAGATAATTTGGGTTTATCCCTACATCCAAAAAAATACAAACAGAAGATTATTTATTGCTGATAAAAAGTTATAAGACATTTTAGAAGGTCTAAACTAAAATTTTAGGGATTTTTTGTTGATTTGTGACTAAAAACACGATTTTTTCCGATAAATTCGACTTTTCACACAAATGTTCCATACAAAAATTGAACCTGTACGACCGGCGCGTCCTCGAAGACACCGACACTGCAGTACGCCAGGCGGTTTGCTACTTGTATGCTGTGACGAAGATGAGCTGCTTACGCCTCGTGTGCACTTATCCATTGAAACCAGTGTGCGCTGCATACAATCTGCACGGAAGCGTAGTACGCGCCTATGACGAGACGCGTCGTGTGCAGATGGCCTTAAGCTCATCCAAGGCCGGAAGGCCTTTCCAAACTCGATTTTTGTTAAGTAAGTGCATGATATACCTACGGATTGTTGTTGACATTTTTTCTGATAAGAAATTTGATAATCTTTTTTTATACCTACAATATTTGTATAAAATAATAAATTAAATAAAATAGGTATTATTTTGCTCTAAAAAAGTACTGGAGAATGCTAGGACGCCACTTCGGCCCTAGGCTCAATGAAAGGAAATCCATATGCACACCTCCGGGAGATAGAGATCGGGTAACGCTAACGTGCAGGGGGACCGAATGGATGCCAGGATAAGCAGACAGCCCAGCAATGCTGGTTAGGGCACAAACTTGTCCTTGGGATGGTTAAAAGACCCCTAAAGGCTGATGAACTGCAGGTGGTGGTCAACGGCATGATAGTCTGGTGGCGGAGGAGCCTTTTTTGTTGAAAAACCAATGGCAGAAGCAAGTAGCGTCTGTAACCCATATTGGGCAGCTACAAAAGGCGTCTGTTTTCCCATAGTGGGCAGCCTCGAGCAGTTATGTGTTTGACACATACAAAAGGCGGGTGTTCCTGTCAAATCTGAGCTTATGTATGTTATTAATCATATCTCGAAAAACACCATGGTGGAAGGATACATGAACTATGACAACAAATGGAAATGAGTCCCCAAGAGGTAGTCTTTTTATGGAGAATCCTTCTGCAGCTTCGGTTGGAGTAAACCGCACATCGGATTTGGGGGTGCGGCATCTTCCATGTACGAGCGTCAATCAAGACGCCATAATAATAAATGAATCGACGACAAATAGAAGAAGTCTTTCAAGAAGCGCAAATGTTACTTTTGGCTACCGCATACGTACGAAGATCGGAGCATGGAACATTCGATCCTTGTACAGCGAAGGTAGATACGAGCAAGTTGAGCGTGAAATGCTTCGCCTAAAGATCAGCATCCTGGGCATAAGCGAAACTTAGTGCGGAGGGGAAGAGCTGAATACAGATCTGACACTGGACAAACGAGAATGCTGTATTTCGGGGAAGATGAAAGAGAGGGTGGCCAAAGACGAAGTGGCCTAAGATGAAGTGAAGCTTAGTTTGATCTCCTGGGCGCCCATTTCTGCGAGATTAATTACAGCAAGGTTCCATTCAAAAATTCGTAACGTAACAATTATTCAGTGCTACGCCCCCACAAATGAAGCGACCGAGGAAGACAAAACCGCGTTCTACACACATCTTAACTCGGCTTACAGGAGTGTTCCGAGAGCCGACATCATAGTCGTTATGGGAGACCTCAATGCCCAAGTCGGTTCAGACAATTACGGGCTGGAACGCGTGATGGGAAGAAATGGCTTGGGGTTGCGGAATGAAAATGGTGACTTACTTGTCGATTTTTGTAACGCGAATCGTTTTGTGTTGGTGGGACTGTATTTAAGCATGAGACGTGCAATAAAATCACCTTATCATATCATGATTCAGCAGTGATGGAGGAATTCAATGTGTGATGTCCGAAGTATAAGTAATGCCTTTGTGGGAAGCGTCCACCATTTGGCTCTGATGTGTCTCAAACTACGAACCGCTGCAGTGCCGTACAAAAACCAGCGCAGGCTGCAGCAAGGAGCTCAAAATTCAATAAGAATGCTTCAAATGACACCAACATATACGTCAAATCCATCCTTAACGACAGAGACTTTTCATTAAACGGAATCCAACATTCAACAATTCATTAGATGTGGGGTGAAATAAAAAGTGTTTTTATGGAGGCTGGATCCGTAACTGTACCCAAGCGGACGAAAGTTAGAGACTCATCGATATCCCAAGACACCTGGGATTAAATCGAACTTCGAAAATCGTTGATAATGCAAATAAATTCCGAAGCAGATGCTCAACGAAGAAGCACATAAGATTGTATATCGCTAGACGAGACAAGAGGGTGAGGTTAGATGGACTCGCAAATAATGCGGAGAACGCTGCAAGAAGAGGAGATATCCGGGAATTGTACCAAGTAGCCAAAGAAGTTATTGGGAAAAAAAGCAACACCAATCATACTGTAATGGCATACTTTTGGTATCAATTGAGGATCAGCTACACAAATGGAAGGACCATTTTTGTGCCCTGCTAAATGAGGATTCAGTTGAGCAGAGTGCTGAAGTGCCCCAACTAAACGAGATGCGCAGGTCCTATAGGGGTATTGACATCGAACCCCCGTCAGAATCGGAAACCCATAAATCTATAAATCTCCTCAAAAACAACAAGGCAGCTGGACTAGACGGAATACCAGCTGAATTCCTGAAAGCCGATCCCGCAACAGCGGCTAGTATTTTACATCCGTTGATACAAAGCATTTGGGAAAACGAAAGCTATCCCAGGGACTGGAAGGATGGTGTGATTGTTAAGCAACCAAAGAAAGGTGACCTACAGAATCGCAACAATTGGCGTGGTATCACCGTTTTGTCCGTTTTCCCAAAACTAATGGCAACCATCATTCTCGAGCGAATAAAGGATAGAATCGAGTCTACACTCAAGAGGCATCAAGCTGGCTTCCGCAGTGGTCGATCGTTTGTCGACCATATCAACACCCTGCGTATCGTCCTCGAGCAGTCGATGGAATTTCAATCACCGCTTTACCTCATGTTCGTGGATTTTGAGAAGGCCTTTGATCGAGTTAACCGAGAATGTATATGGAGATCGTTGCTTGGTAGAGGAATTCCCCCAAAAATGTTTCCCATTATTAGGGAGTCCTACAAACAACGTAAGGTGTTATATGTTTTACACAATGGGCAGCTATCCGACTCCTTCGTTATGCAACAGTGTGTGAGAAAAGGGGATGTTCTATCGCCAATTCTCTTGCTGCTGGCGATGGGCGACGTATTGACGGCCAGTGTTGGTACAACCGAACGACAGGGCATTCAATGGAGACCTTTTGAAGTCACTATATCTCTTGGCAAATAACATCAATCGACTTAACGGGATGTGCCAAATACTTCAAGAGAAGGGAGAGTCATGTGGCCTAAGAATAAACAGCAAAAAGACAAGAATAACGCTCACAGGCCGCTCCACATAAAAACGTATTATTCTACAGGAGACGCCCTTGAAAGAAGCCGAACAGTTCAACTACATTGGCAGTATTCTGCAAATGGCCTTTGTTAATCTGTCCCCAATTTGGAAGTCCAGTAAAATCTCCTCACGCACTAAGTTGAGATTCTTCGAATCCAATGTCAAATCCGTGCTGTAATATGCTTGTGAAACCTGGGAAGTCACGTCTACCATTTCGAGGAAATTGCATGCTTTTGTGAATCACTGTCTAGGCCAAATCCTACTGCGGGTTGGAAGACCTAGAACAACATGCAAATCAACTGTTTTAGCAGAATCCCAGAGAAAAATGTGGCCACAATTAAAATGCCTTGCTGCAGACCGTGAAGCATCGAAACGATTTGTTGGCACCCTACTGGAGTTACAGGACATGATGATAAGGACATTGAAGTGTGTATAAGTAGGTAGAGGTGACACCAAAGCACTGATAAACTTAATAACCTTCTAAATGGTTAATTATTTTAGAAATCAATAAAAAGTTGAAAAACTTTTTTTTTTAATAATAATGAAGTTCGTTTAGTATGAGCCACCCTAATCTACTTGCCTTGTCAGAATGATCTATATCTCAACTTTCTGATAATGATTTTTTTTGTTGTTCACAAACAAATACTTTCAACCCTTATCTCTCATTAACCTAAACTAAATAAATGTTATAAAATTATTTATTATGTAAGGTGCTTTTTAAAAGATAATTTTATATAACTCCATGGATACAGTATTTGTTTTTTCAACTTGATAAATAATTTCAATCAAAAATGGGTTTTGTTTAGTTTAATCTTCAGGTATCATACTTCATACATAAATATGTACATAATTGAGAGGAATAATAATTAAAGTATATAATAACTTGCATTAAGCATTTACTGAGATTCCTTCTAGGGAATAAGATACAACTCGACTTATAGTGAAAAAATGCTAACTTCTTTTTTGCAGAGAGGGTTTTCGTATTTTTTGAATAAATCCAAAAATATATAAAGAACATAAATTTGTGTACACTCGTTGTTACTAAATACCGTGAATTTGAAAAGATGTGATAGATTTATGTAACGACGAAATAATCTATACAGAGATTTAAAGCACATCGAATCCAGCCATTCGTGAGAGATTTTAGTCAAAAACACCTGAACACCTGAACTCCTTTGTAAGAAAAACAGGAACTAAAAGTTTAAATGAAGAAACCTATACTTTCTTAACATTGATAATGTTTTGTTTTTAAATATTTAAACACGCAGTTTTTTTTTTAATTTTCATTTCAAGAACTTAGTTCAAGAACTAAAGGGAACATTATGAAAACGTCTCTCTTCAATATTGTGTCAATTCGCAATTACAGAAATATTTCGACCTACATAGTATTAAGTTCTCAATAAATGTATTGTTGATGTAGTACACCTTTGAGTAATCGCAGATATTATGCAATCCTAGCTTACACAAAAATCGATAACACCAGTGACACCCAAAAGGAAGGTTGTATTAATTGTTTTTTCATCGATTCTTTTTAAATTTTACAATTATTTACAAAAAAAAGCAACGAATTAAAAAGTTTTTACGATTTTCAATATTTAATTTCGTATGTGCGCATATTGCAGGGCATTTTTTAATTCTAAAGTCATAATGAAAATACTTGAATATGTTCCAAATTAAGTTATGAAAACTTACAAATAATCCATTTTGAGAACTGAGGCACCTCCAAAGATTCAATTTAGGAGCAACATTCTTAGTCACAAACACTGAGGTGGTAAATCCTTTGCGTAGCAAAATCATGTTATTATTGTTTTTCGGTTTTTTTATTATCACAAAAATTTATTTGTATTTCACACTTAAAGTAATTATGCACTTTAAGTAGTTAATGCAATATTCAATCACAGATATTTTATTTTTAAATTATCCTTAAAAGTACTCGTAGTAAAAATAAAATAAAAATTAGTTTAATGAAAACTTAGTTGGATTCTGAATCCTAACCCAGACACTCTACTTATTTTATTCGTTCAACAATCACCCCGCTGACCGATTTCCAACTGAAGCATTTCCAACTCACATTCGAATCGAATCGAGCGTCGTCGCTGAGATTAATTATTCGTATTTGTTCGATGGAATAAAATTTGTTATCAGCTAGTGCGCGTTGTTATCACTAGCTATTCAGGGTAAGAGAACTTTACCCTTCTGAGAGTTTGATGTTGAATGAGCTGAACATTATTGGGCGGCATGGGGAGAGGTTATTTGTTTTGTTTTATCTTTGACAGTGACGGAAGATTGTTTTGTTGTTATAAATTGTGTTTATAGATTTTTTTATTAAATTTTGCAAATATTAAAAAAGACATGCTATTACATTATCGAAGAGCGAGGAAGAATAGAGGAGTTCTCCAAGAACACAGAGGGGGTTCATTGGAATTTTATCATTACTTAGCCCTTTAATGCGCTTCAAATTCATTATAGCTTTTGGTTTTATATTTATTTATTTATTTTCTTGTATTTGTTTGGAAAATATTCTTCAAATTGTCTTTGTGTTTTTTGCAAGTATTTCAGGTATTTCAATGATTTATTTCCTTAATGGCCTGGTTGTTTCTCCAAAGCAGTTAACTATGATAACGAGAATTCGCACTCTAGTGAATAATGTCGTTCGATTAACATAGCTAAACTATTACATTTAATCTTGTATAGAATGTGGGTAAAAGATATTTATTTTGTTTAGATGTTTTCTTTTTCGTTTGTAAGATGCATATCAGGTAGAAACAGATAAATAAAATAAAGTTCATGGATAGGTGGGTGAAAAATTGGAATAAGATTAGAGCTTTTACGAAAAATAAAATAATGATGAGGATACCTTTATGCGTTAATCTAGGATGGTTTTGTTATAAACAGAAACAGCTTATACGAGGATTTGATATCGGATTAAGACCTGGATAGACAAATGGTATCGATATTTCACTCAACTGTATAAAAAATTACTTTATTTTATCATATACCTAACCAATTATTGAGTATAGTGAAGATACAGAGCTAAGATTATTTTCTAGGTATAGTAGCAACTTTTATTTATTTTAAGGCATTCACATTCAGTGGCGTATTGAGAGGGGGGCCCAGGGGGCCTGGGCCCCCCCCAAGCCTCAAAGATCATATTATTATTTAGGTGATTTCATCATAATGTACATGAGTATCTGAAACTTTTTCGTAAATCTTAAGGATTTAGAGGGAGCTCAGATTCTCGAGCCTCCCAAGTTCTGAAACGGTTATTTGGGTTTGTTTGAGTTAGACCCCTAGCTGACGTTGAGGGTTGGGGTATTTTTTTGAGTCAACCCACATAATTCGATAAATCGTTGCGAATTCTTTAGATTAATGTTATGCATTCAAAATAGCAATTATTGTTAATAAAGCGTCTTAAGAAAATAAGCACAAAACTTATACAATGCATGATTTTAACTAAAAAAATAACATAGCATAACAAAGGTACAAAAGCATGAGCATTTTAAATATTCAACAAAAAAAAGAAGTTATTCGCAAATAATAATATTTGTCAGTAAAACACTGACCAAACATTTCGTTTGAATAATTCTTATAACTTTCTATAAAATATTAAATGTTGACTAAGTACTTTCAATTTGAATTTACTAACAACCAGAAATTTATCTTCCATTTTAGTGTGAATTATTGCAACAAGAATTGCAATATTAAAAACATTCATATTTAAAAATCTTGCTGCAATATTTACATTAAATTTAAAAACGAAATACATTTTTTTTTTAGGTTGACTTTACACCTTGCTGTTTGTGTAAAATGTTTTGGATACAAGAACTTTGAAAAAATAGTTTTTTGAATGTGAAACGAGGAGACGGTAGTACTAAATTGCCGAGAGCAGTAAATTGCTACTATAGTACTTTCAACAGCACCGCAGCAGGCAGCACCGCGCTTCACTCTCGATCAAAGAGGAGAGAAAAAAAAAAATTTCGTACTTTTCCTTCTAAAACCTGTTTTCCATATTTTTTAAATTTGATTTCGTGAACGTGAATAGCAATTGTGAAAATTATTCAAGTGGGCCCCTCCCAAAAAAATTTCTGGATACGCTACTGTCAGATTAAGAAGTAAGATCTCATATATAGTAATGCTTAAAGATGAAATTAAGTATTTTAATTCCAGCTGTAACTTCTTAACGGGTAATGCTAAGAACAAACTCTGTATTCATTTTTAATGGGAAATTACCTAAGCTTCCTGTTTGTAGATCAACTTTTTTCTTAAACATACCGTTTTCGAGATATTGATAAAAATCCCATTATCGTTACCTTTGACCTCTTATAACTGACCTATTGGTAATCGGATGTTTGAGGACTTTTTTCGGATTATATTCAGCATCAATCTCAACGATCATACGAAAAATCAGCTGGTTATAAATTTTTTTCTTTTCTTTGACATTTTGTTGCCTATTCTTACTGGGCTATAAGCCAACTAAATAGTGGTGTTAAATACGAAGTTCAAGGTACGAAAAATATTGCTCTGGAATCAAATCATCATCAATCATCATCAATCAATATGCGAAGCAAGGTTAGGTTGGTGGGCTGATGGTGGATTTTGTTCCCGTCACACTTAGATCAATGTTCCCTTTAAAAATATATCTAGCCTATGAAATCCTATGGAGCATCGAGCCATTAATATAAGAGGCGTTGATGAAGTTAATTGAATTTGATATGTTATCACCAGTTCTGCTAGATCGTTGAAGAAATAGCTACCCGAACACTTTTTTCCTTATATGGCAGAGTGCCGGACAGTGACCTAGGTAGTGAAGGGTGTCCTTCTCTACTTCTTTGTCTCCGTAGCCTCTGCATAAGTTTTCAATACTAAGTCTCATCTTCTTTTTGTGATAGTCTAATAGATTATATCCTGATGTGATAAACGGGTTTTCAAAACGGGTTACGTACGAATAACCGACAAAAAAAATGTCGACTGGTTAAAATGCCGACTTTATCGACTTTTTTGAAAGTTAAAATACCGACTTTGTTTTTACCGACTTATTAAAATGTCGACAGTTTGAAATGTCGATTTGACAAAAAGTCGACTGCCCTGATAGAAGTCGAGAAAAATATCGACTTGTCAGAATTTTTCCCATACAGAAAAGTCGATATAAAATATAAATCGACATTTTAACCAGTCGACATTTTGACTTGTCGATATTTTGTCTGTCGGTCATTTGAAAGTAACCCAAAGAACAACGCTCTGCCTTAAATGTTTGCACGGAATAACTATAAGCTCAAGAATCATAAATAGGTACTTGTCTGATTTTTTAACAGGAACAGTTTTTTGATGCTTTGGAAAATTCAAGACTATGTTTAAGACACAAGTTCTTATGTGTATTTGATTCTTATAATAATTTACTTATTTAAGTATAGTTATTAATTTTATATTACCTTTTGTTTAGCTTCAAGAAAATTCAATAGAACGAATTTTTGTTGCCTACCTACATTATACCTAATATTTCGAACTTTTAACAGCCTCATTTCTGGATGTTTTATTATTGTATTAATATTAAAACACATTTCAGACCCTGAATAATAGGCAATTAAGACGTCAAAATACATACATATGTAGGCAACAAAAATTAAATTGCAAAAATGCGATTTATTGAACTATGACAATGCTATATTAGATTATAATGATCAGATCATAGTTTAGGGAATGATGTTTACAAGCGCGCGCTTGTAAACATCATTCCCTAAACTATGATATGATCAAAATGTCGACTTTCAAAATGTCGACTTTCAAAATGTCGACTTTTAAAATGTCGACTGTTGAAATCTTGATTCATAAAATCTCGATCACTGTCGACATTTTGAGAATCGACATTTTGAAAAATCGGCATTTTAAAAAGTCGGTCAAATTTGTGTCTATATTTTGATCTATCGGTCTTTTAGCAGTCGAGATTTTTTCTGTCGAGATTCTAAAAGTCGATCTTATGATGTCGATATTTCAAAAGTCGACATATCGTACCCAATCCTTTCAAAACTCGTACGGGGTGCTGTGCAGTCTGTGCAAACATACCCTTCCGAAAATTTGTTAATGATTCGCGCATGACCTACGGAGTTCCTTTTCCAGCTCAGGCGCCAAATTGTTGCAATATTTTGAACTGAATTTAGGATGGGAATAGGACGATTAGGCTGACAAATATTTTACTTGAAAACCGCGAACTATTGGATAATACGAATCAAATTATTATTAATAACAATGAAAATATTATCAAAAAAGTTATTTAAATAAAGGTAAGTACAGGGGCGTAGGTGCTTACGCTATAGGGTGCCGTTAAATAACGCCGAGCGATATAAAGCCGATTGTCAAAATCCGGCTTTATTTCGCTTTACTAAAGTGAAATAACGCCGAATCTTATCGTTCGTACTTATTTCGCTTTGAAAAAGTGAAATAAGACCGATTCGGTGTTATTTCACTTTCCAAAAGGACTTAAATATTTGATAAGTTAAAAAAATTTAAAAGTTCATCTGCATATAGATTTTTAAATCCAAGTTCTTTAAATGCAAAAGAAACTTTACAAACAAGAACCTCGCTCCGACCCCAAGTCCTATAGTAAGCCCAAGCAGGGGGGTTGCAAGGGGGCAGTATGCTCTCCATAGGTACCTCACTGTTTTTTCGCAAATTTTTAAATTTCGCAAATAATAATAAATCCTCTCCTTTATTTGGTTTGTGAAATTTTAAAATTCGCGAATAAACAGTGAGGTATGTATGGGGGGGGGGCATGCTGCCCCCTTGCAACCCCCTGCTCCAGCTCGCAAATGATTTGGGGTCGGTGTGAGGCTGGGTGTATGCCAAGCTTTTTTGGCATTTATACAATCTGCTTTTAATGAAACTTTGAAATAAAATCGAATTTTTAATTTGTTTGGTTCGGCTTTATTTGGCTTTATTTCACTTTGCCACAGTCCACAGTGAAATTATGCCGAACACTAAAATTCAGCGTTATTTCACTTAAGTTAAGCGAAATAAGGCCGAATTTAGACATTCGGTTTTATTTCGCTCGGCGTTATTTAACGGCACCGGGTGGGCACCAGGAAACTTTCTAGGGTCGTTTGCCTGACCGGGATGCTGAAAATGCTTCTTCAAATAGATTGAAGGAGAACACAATTGATTTGCTTCCCTGATGGGGAGTTTAAAAGTTTATTAAAAAATGTCTGGGAAACCGTGGCATAAGACTGGAATAAAACCCAGAATCTTTTCGATGGAAAAAACATACAAATTAAGATATTGTTCAAAGAACAATTAAAAAAGAAGAAAAATGAAACAAAGATCAAAAGAAATGCAGATAATTGAAACAAAGGAAAAAAACCAAGGCCGCAATAATGGACCGCTATCGCTGGTCCCGAAATAAACGAACAAAGAAATCTACTTTAGTAATGGGGTCACGGGTCTCACAATCTTGAGATTTTATAAACGAAATTCAAAGGCCAAACGAATATAAGAAAACTAAATTTCACTCTACTTATCTTTTTTCTGAACTCCTTTTTCTCTTTCTCTTCCTTTTCCTGCTATGTTCGCCCCGTTCTGGCAAAACCTCAATTTTTGTCTTCTCTTTAAAACTACTTTCTTCAAAGCGAGTTTTTCACCACAATATACCTCCTTCTTCAAACAATTTTCAAAAAACCTTTTTAAAATTCACCAAAAACTATAGTTTCTAAATTTTTCAACTTTTTATGTTTCTTCTTTTCTTTCTTAAAATTTTACCAAAATTATATCAACCTCTTTCGGCTTGACAAGTCAACCAAGAAGTGGTTGCTTCTGCCTAGCTTTTGTCTTCTACTGGGTCTCTCGCACTCACACATTCTCACCCTCATAAATATGGTTTTCGTGGAACTCGGTTACGGCTCCACTCCGAGGTTGAGTTCAAACCAAACTTTCCCTCGCTCACACAAGTTTTTGGCGTAGGCCCGAAACTTGACGAATCCAAGGCCGGAGCAAGACATATTGACAATAATCTATTCCGAGAAAAATAAAAAACTTTAAGAAGTTAAAAACATACTTAATTCCGAGCATTCTCCCAGCTACTCTACATTTTTAACTGAAAATTATCCAAAGAAGGATATTTTCAATTAACAAATTCTAAAACCTTTTTTGAGAAAACGAAGGAGGACGACAAATAGTCAAAGAAAATAATTATCGCGTAATCTACTTTTCGGTGGACCTTTATGCAGATTTGGGGAATGGAAAGAATAGCGTTTAGAGTTCCATTTTTGTATGCGGTCGATGTTTAATATTTGATGATTAAAAGTAAAAGTCAAAATGGAGTATTAAAGATGGGCTTGGCACCGTGTTTTAAAAAATAAAAGTTAAATGTATGTGTTGATGTTGCGTTGCTCGATATCGACATTAAGTGTGCAATGTATGTCTCCATTTCAGGTTTGGTTAAACTTCCTAGCTCAAAGTAAAGATGGAGTGAGTCTCCAGCCCATCTGCTGGCTCAACACGATATACTGGTGAGTACGGCGAACCTAGTTTTGTCATCCTCCCCTAGCAACTCTCAATCTCCCAGGGGACAACGGACTCAAAATTGTGGGTCGAAAAATGGGATTGGTTTTGGGTGGAGGGGAAAACAGACAACGAGAGTTGGACTATGACAAAACAAAATAGTACCGAAGAAGGTTTCAAGAACCGATCAAAGAGAGGTAAAGGCGATCAAGGCCTTCTTGGCCCTTTCTTTAATGTGCATACCCCAGTTCAGCTTTTTGTCAAGGATAACACCTACATATTTGGCATGATCTGATAGACTAAGTCGGGTTCCTTCTATCGGCGCGGCGGTAGGACAAACTCTGATTTTTGTCTATTGTTAGTAAAAACTACCAATTTGTTTGTTTGCGGGTTGACCGAAAGTTCACATTTCCTCGTCCAGGTACAGACTTTTGACAGAGCGTAGTTAATCTGTTCGCTGGTTGTGAAAATTAATTTTCTGATCACAAGCAGCGCCAGGTCATCTAAGAAGGCAACTAGTTTGACACTGCTATTGTTCAGTTCAATCAGCATTTCGTTCATAACTAGTATCCACAATAGTGGTGAGAGAACTCCTCCTTGTGGAGTCCCCCTAGATGTGAATACTTTGATCCGTGCATCCCCTAGCTCTGAGTTAATCCGTCTGTGTTTTAACATACATAGTCTATGGTAAAATTAGGTTTCTAAATAAGTAGAAAGTTACTTAAGGATTTTTCAGTTCATTAATATCACTAATGGTATTAGGAAGGTCGCCCTCATTATGGAAAAGAAACAAGTGGTTGTACTTCAACCGTTAAGGCTCTAGCTTTATGTACAATTGACGGGCATACACATGCACTGTCTAACTCATCTCGATTCCTCATATTCTGAGCTGTACAAGGAACATTATTATGTAAATGCGGTACCTAAAAGCACTCCACTGCGACCAGTTTTATTAAAATTCTATAAAAAAGTTTTTCCAGCAGCACAAATAAAAAATATAAAAAAGAGTTTAACTTCTGACTTTTTAACACTTTCTTTCTCATTAACTATGTCGCAATTAACAAACCAAATGCCTTACATCTTCAAGTCTTTGTCACTTTATAGCCTTGGGTGGTTTTGCTTGCAATTCAGTGGTGCAATTCATTCACTATCATTTATCAAGGCCTTAAGTAGTAGGAACTGGGGCCTACTATTATGCTTTCAATCAGAATATCTGTCACAGCGAGTTCATAACTCTTTCAACATAATTAGATATAGTATACATACATATATGTATACATGTTATTTTATTAAAAGGTCTGTTTTAAATTGAAATTCTTCGTAAATAACTTTTTCGCAAAATCTTCATATTTTAAATTGTTTAGATCTTAATAAATTATCTATAAAGATAAATCATTGTAAAGTGGATATGCTCTTGACAAACTACATTATGATTATAAGAAACTTTATTGATATTTTACATGAGTCCTTTTTTCTATAAGTAATATTGAAAAAGTTTATGATCTTACAAATGACAATTTATATACAACCTTACCGACTCATCAAAAATATCAGCAATTTTCATCGTTCCCAGGAAACACAGCAACATCTACTTTCTTTTATTAGAAAAATAAAAAAAAAAATGAAAATCCCATTTTCCCTTATGTCGTCTAAATGATTTACAGACCTTTCGCTTAGTATATCTTATACCATTTTTTGCACTCCATTAAGTTTCAACATTCCCCTAGTAATGTGTGTTAGATGCTCGTATTAAAAAAAATGATTTATCATCGGAGGAAATAGAATAGAAAATAAATATAAATGTACAAATCTTCATTATATCAAATGGGTTTCGCATATTGAATTTAATTTTATTTATGGATCTTTGGTTTTATTTTTAAAAAACAATATTCAATGTGTGCCTGAATTTTTTTTTATAGCAAAACAAAAAATTGAATTTTTTTTCTATTTTATTAGAATGGTAATATTTTTTGTCGAGATACATAAACATAAGCTAGCTTTCAGAAGGATGTATCCCAAAACAGAAGTTCCCACATAAATTAGAATTTTTCACTGACGATTTCAGCTTTGAAGGTTGATTTATTAAGTTTAAGACGAGTATTATTAACTTTGTGACACTTATATGGACCACAAGCTTTTCTCGGAACCCAAAATGCATTCGAAGGGAAAAGTTTTTGCAATGATGCGCAAATACGTCAAACTAACCTAAGTAAAATTTAAGCCACTGGATATGAATACGTTTCGGAGCTTTGTAGTAGTTTTCTTAAATTTGGCATTGTTGAAAATAATTTTTTGGTACAGGTTTATCTTTTTTTTTTTCTACTAAAATATTTGTTATCTATAGCAAGATAATACCAACATATAATATATGCAAAGATGCAACATGATATTTACATTAAATAAAATTTCGTTAAAAACTCAATTTTTGTATTAAAAATATTTTCTTTCCAAACCACTTGATGCGGCTAATATGTGGACTATTATTTTCCCATGCTAAATTATAGTGGTCCATATTATAGTGAGTGCAATTATTTTGAAATTTTCTAATCTGCGTTTCATTCCATTCTTCGAGTCACGGCAGGGTTCAAAAATACAATATTTTTCTGTCATTTTTGAAGTCCTTAAAGTAGTCATGTTCTCTGTACTAATAGTGCTCCATAATCGTCCATATTGTATCTTATTTCCTATGGCATAAGTCACAATAAAATGACGTGAAATAACTAGCCCAACAGAAAGGGTGAAGTTACAAAAAAAAAATGGACGACTGCGGGTCGCACGTTCTTGTTCTTATGTTCAAGAGGCTGAGGGTTTAAAAAAAATTGTATATAAAGAAAAGCATGAGTTTTTGAGTGAGTGAGGTGAGGTGAAGAAAAGAATGCCATCTGAATTATTAATCAATAATGGTTGCTTAAAAAAAATATATATTTTTATATACCAAATTCTTAAAACATTTTTAAGGAAAAATTTGGGTATCCAACCATTAATGTGCATATAAAAACAAAAAAGAAATTATTGAATAATTTTGAATGAACAACAACAGCTTGTCTGTGTTACCACCAAGTAGGCTGGAGTTATAGCTATTTCACGAGATCCACCTCGATCATCAGACTCTTTTAGTGGTGCTTAGTCTGGTAATGCTCGTATTGATTGAAAAACTCTTTGCCGTTATCTGGCATCGAACCATGAACCTTGCGATTCAGAGGCCGATGCACTTCACACCGTGCCACTGAAACCACATGGCTAGCTCTATCCCAATGCAGGTTTCGTTGTTTATCAATTGCAACAGCGACTGGCATTTTTATAAACACACACAAGCTTGCTGTCGTTCAGTCGGTTTCTTTCAACCGTCAACCCGTTTTTAAAATACCGAATTTTCCAAAAAAAAAATAAAACTTTCTTAAAAATTAAGAAACAAATTGGAAATTTTGTATATGCAAAGCAATACCTACTATTTTATGTTATTTGAAATGTGTGTATAAAAAAATGTGTCTAAATCCAGCCAGTAACCAAAAGATTCAAATTAAAAAAAGTCCATGAGAGCTAATATAAATAGTTGATAAGTGTAAATTTTTATAATTTTTTGTAGTAGATCGCAGTAACTTGAGCATATAAAAAGATTTAAAAAATCATAGGAGCCATTTTTAAGAAAAAAAAAATATTTTACTCAACGCTTTTTCAACATTTGTATAGAAAGTACCGTTATTTTTAAATGGAAGTAAAATTTATTCTTCAAATATTCTACAGAGTGTTTAAACACCCTTAAACCTAGTTTCAAAAACATCAAAAAACGGTTCCTTATGAGGTTCCGTTAATAACCATTTTTTGAAAAATGGTTTCCTATCCAAAGATGGTCATTACTAAAAGAAATTTATTGAATTTTTTTAAGAAAATTTGAAAAATAAAGTATTATAAAATTGCTAAAAAAAATTATATGGCATCAGTAACCGTTATTTTTGGTTCTAAGAACATAGAAAAAACCACTTTGTACCAAATTTTAAGAAAATCGTTCCAGCCGTTAAGGCTGAAGCCGACCAGACAGACAAACGGACAGATAGTCAGGCAACTTCAATAAAAAATGGTTTCAAAATACACTCAGCCACAGAATTAAATACACACTAAACCCCAGAAAACATTACATAGTTTATTCGAGTGGGACAATATCCCGCAAACCAAAATTTCGAATAAGGAAATCTCGCATTTTTTTTTAATTTCGATTAACGAAATCTCGCAAATTACATTTTATTTTTTTCATAATCTCGCATTTACAAAATCTCGCTTTTAACAATCTCGCATTAACATATCACTCCAAAAAAATCTCGCAAATTCCCATTAAAATCTCGCAAAGTAAAATCTCGCAAATTCAAATTCTACAGCAATTTGGCTTCGCACTGTAAAATAAAAACCCGAAAGCGAAAAAACTTTTTTTTTTTCAACTTTTATTGGTAACAATTATTTTTAACAATTAAAAAAATGTAACTAAAAACTAGTTTCGCGCTATATTTGTATTTGCGAGGTTTAAGAAAAATTTATTTGTTGTAAAGTAATTAAAAACTGGATTTTGTTATGCGAGATTTTGAATACGGGATATTAATTCGTGAACCCAATCAGCCCAAACCTCCTATGACTTCATTTGGGGATGCTAGAGGACTTTTTTGTTTTTCGAGGTTTACTATAAAAAAAAAGAAAAGTCGAGTATTTTTTATCCTGGGGGTGGACAAACAAACACTTGACTGCATCTCCCTATAATTTCATTTGGGGGTTTTAGAGCCCTTTTTTGTTTTTCAGTGCAAAAAAGAAAAGTTGAATAACTTTTTTCCTGAGGGTTTGAAAACAATTTTTGTTTATGGATTTTCATATTGAGCCGGTGGACAAACGAACACAATTGATTCCACCACCTTAAGATCTCATTTGGGAACGTTGGAGCACTTTTTGTTTTTCAGTGCAAAAAAATAAAGTTGAATATTTTTTTTCCTGGGGGTGGACAAACAAATTTTTTTTAATTGAGCTGGTGGAACGAACCCAATCAGCCCCAACCCTCTATGATTTCATTTGGGGATGTTAGGGGAATTTGTTGTTTTTCGAGGTTTGCTATAAAAAAAGAAAAGTCGAATATCTTTTATCCTGGGGGTGGACAAACGATTTTAATGGTTGGACAAACGTGGACTAACGATTGACAAACGAATCCGAAAAAAAAAACAAAAATTTTGAGATTAGAGATCGGGACGTAACATAAACCTTTCACAAAGCGTTTCGGTGCCAGATATGCATTGCTGTTGTTTCTTTGGGCTTCTCTTCAAGAAGTTCACAGGACAAGGTTCTCCTCTGAGAGTTCCAACCGTTTCTTTCGGTGGGTAGTGGGCCTTTCCCACTCAATCCTTTTGTTCCTTTGGGCTTCTTTTCTAGAAGCTCCATTTGACAAGGTTCTCCGTCGAGGGTTCAGACTGCTTTGTTTCTTATTTGCCGAAGACATAGGCTTTTCGTTAAGGATTCCTGACCGTTTTATTCCTTCGAGTTTTCTTAAACTCGCTCTGCTGACATTTAATTAGTTGTTGTCAGTGATGCATTAGTACATGCACATTGATGTCTACATTCTACAATTACGTCCTGATCCTGAGTCCTGAACCAGAAGAGCAAGTTCTTGCTGGTATTCAATTTTACCTAATTTTTTTTAGATTTTGTGTGTCAAAAAAATTAATAGATAGATAGTTATTTAGCTTTTACCTACATAATGTATTACACCCTACCGTACATTTTGTTTGTATTTTCTGAAGAACAAATAAACATCTTCAGAAAAACACATTCTTCATAATTACTATTAAAATTGTAGGTAGAGGTACATAGGTATACTTACTTGAGAATTATGTATGTCTCATCTAATGCACTCAACCGGCTTCTTAAGTATCAATGTTTTAAAATGTAATTTTCAATTTTTAAAAGAAGCCCGTTCGTTTACCGCCTTGAAATATAATGTTATCATTAATTTATCGATCGATGTTTTTATCTTCTTCTGAGCATACACTCAATATTAAATCGATTTTCATCAGTTGATTGTAGTCTTCCATTGTGTGACATCTTCAAAACAGCAGCAATTTTTTTAACATTTGCAATAACGTTTAGTTTATAGGGACAAAAGAAATAGGCCATTATAATAAGAAATAAAAAGTTAAAGAGAATAAAGAAATTAAAAATCGATAACTTAACGATTCAAAATGGACACCTTCGATTATGACGAAGATGACATTTATCTTAGAAAACGGTAAATTAAAGTCAGTTGCTGTTGCTAGAAATCAATCAATATGAATTTTCTTTATGTCACCCGACAGAAAACAAAAAGAAAAACCTCCCCTATGGGACTCATTTCAGGATCCTCCACCAAAGAAAGCCACTGGCTCAGCTGCCAGTTGGAATAAATTGACTTTGCTGCTTCAGGTGTTTAAAATTCTCATCTATATTCTGGTATTTGGAATTGTTCTATGCTCAGCTGTGATATCTAAGCTAAGCTATCTGCTGATGGTGGCACAAATAACTTCAGGTTCTAAAGTGAAATATTGTGATATCAGACGTGAGTATGAATGGTTTTAAATTGCGGTTTGAAGCGATAAGAAACATGACGTGTGCGTGTAGGTATACATATGTCAATCTCAGACTATGCGTCATGTTACATTGGTTTCAATTTGTTATCACTGGTGCTTCAAGGTTTATTTTGGAATCCATTTTTATTTTCATCTTCTCTCTCTTTGCACTCTACGCATACAGATCCGAAAAGGGAACTTTATGCACTAATACCCGATGAACAGCAAATCGCCTGGATTTGGGCGTTGATATTCGCTTTTTCTGCACCGGAAGTGTTTACTTTCTTCCGTTCGTTGAGAATTTGCGTGTTTAAAGATGTAAAAGCACCAACATGGCTGGAAGTGTATTTGGTGGGTAGTAGCAGCGAAAAAGAAACCAAAAAGAGACTTTTTCGTTTTTGTTTGTTTTTTTCTTTTTATTATGTTTTTTTTTTCTTGCTTGTGGTTTCTTTAACGTGGTTTGTGTTTTAAATTGAATTTCAGGTTGTTGGAATGGAGGTGCTACATGTTGTCGGTTTGGCGGTGTTTACATTCGTTGCACTTCCAGCAATGGACTCTTGCAAAGCTTTGATGGTAACTAATGCTGTTTGTTTAATTCCTGCAATGTTGTGTAAGTAAATATCTGGAAGTGCAATTTATGTGATAAAAAAGAAAAACGATAGAGACAGACGGTTGTTTGTTTTTTTTTTTCATTTTGATCATTTTGTGAAGTGCTTGAATTAATGAATGAATTTTGGTTTTTTCTTTTTTAATAATCTAATTTCTAATCTACTTCAGGGAAAATGAAAATGAATAAATCAAACAATTTTGAGTTGGCTCCCGATGTGTGTAGGGTGTCTGCATGAGATATTGCGGTCTTTCATCGGTTGCGTCAAGTTTCCAAAAAGAGATAGATGATATCTACATTATGGGTGTGTTCCCCTTTGACGGTACGGAAAGCTACTTTTCGATGGTTTTGGAAATTAGCTTCAGTGCCTTCCGACTATTATAGTTCTACCTTTAGTCATCCTGGTCGTGTAGAGACAGTGTAGTCGATGTGTTTTGGCTCTTTGCACTACATCCACATCTTGGTACGGCTCGTTAAATTCACGATTGAATCTTCTCCTCCATTTGCTTTCTTTGCATATAGAACAAAATATCCGTCGAAGAATTTTTCTCTCGAATGTGCTCAGTATCAATTTTCCTTTTTTACTTATCGTCCAGCACTCGGCGCTAGAGTATTTTGAACCCATTTGTTCGGCCGAACCGAAGTAGCAGTGGTTCGCTATGGTAATTCTTCGTCAGATTTCCTATAAGGTAGGTGAACTCCTTGACTACATTGAAATTACTGCTACCAACAGTGACTTTTTGTCCTAGGTGATGCACAGATGAGGCTTTGTTTGTTGAAAGCATATTATTTGTTTTGTCCTCATTCACTTCAAGTCCAACGCGTTTCCCCTGTTCATCAATAGCTGTGAATGCTTCTAGCACAGCTCGCTTGGAGCGGCCTATGATGTCGATGTCATCCACATAGCCAAGCAACTAAGATGATCTGTTGATCACAGTGCCTTCCAAGTAAACACCAATCTTGCGCACTATCTGCTCCAGGACTAGGTTGAAGAAATCACATGATAGTGCATCTCCTTGTCTGAACCCTGTACACATCTGGGATAACTTGTATTAGCCCGCTACACCGCGTATTTTGTTACGTCGTGTAGCATAACTGGATCAGTTTTTTCAGGATACTTAGTTCCGACACCGCCAATAGAAGCTCTTGGTCACTTTTGCTATCATATGTGGCTTTGAAAACGATGAAAAGAAGGTGGGTAACGACTTGAAATTCGTTGGTCTTTTCCAGGATTTGCCTCAATGTGAAGAGTTGGTCTATCGTTGAACTGGTACGTGCCAATCATAGTGTTGCACAAAGGTTTTCGACGCTCACATAGTACGTTGGATAGGATCTTATAGGCAATATTAAGCAGGGATATACCTCTGTAGTTTTTGCAGGACATAGAACCGTCTTTTTTGTAGATAGATGTAGCATATGGGGCTATTTGACCAGGCTTAGGGCATACTTTCCTCCTTCAACACTTGGTTGATGAGCTAGTGCATGCACCCTACCAGAGGACATCTCCTCCATACTTGAAAAGTTCCGCAGTAAGGCCATCCGATCCGATGGATTGGACTGGATCTTCATTGACTGGTCCCATCCTTCTTTGTTCTCTTGTTGTGATGTGCTTTTTGCTTTCCAGTCGAGGTTTTTTCTCGCCGGTTTGCCAGGATCTGTTTTGAAGAAAAACAGTTGACTTTAATTGGAAAGGTCTTATAACCTTATGACAAATTATTATTAAGAAACGAAATATGGCATACAAATTCATTTAGTAGTTATACAGTATGCAATGATAGACCGGCTTATTAACTAACAATAATAGATCAGCAGGTATACGCCCCTGGTGGCAAGATCGCAGGTATACGCCCCTGGTGCCAAGATCAAAAGTATACGCCCCTGGTGGCAAGATCACAGGTAAACCGCTTGTGGCAAGATCATATGTATAAGCCCCTGGTGGCAAGATCACAGGTATAATCAACTGGTGGTAAGATCACAGGTATAAGCCCCTGGTGGTAAGATCACAGGTATAAGCCCCTGCTGGCAAGATCGTAGGTATATGCCTCTAGTGGCTAGGCTTACGCACTAGTAGATCAAAGGTACCAAAGCCCCTGGTGGTAATTAGATCTAATGACCTCACTCGTCCACAGCTTAATTGAAACTGATTTATTGAACCGAGTTTACTCTAGCTATATTGACTTGAGTTATGACCGAAAGGGTAGTTCTCATTCACCGGAGTAGCTCCTCATGATGCCTCTTCAGAAACCAGTGGGTGTTAATTGTAAGGAGGTGAATGAAAATATCCTGTGTATGTTGTTGGTGTGTTGGCGTCATATGCATATCTCGTGCTGTTGGGTATTGTGGGGTCGCTGGTTATGGATCTCCAATTCTAAAGGTACCTGTTGTGTATAGCGATGTTGGTGGTAATTAATTGAAGTAAGCATGTAACACCTCGTTACACTGACAATTCCTCTACATAAGGCCCATTAAGCAGTTGCTGGAAATGCTACTTAAACACATCTACAATTCCCTGTGCTTCGCTGTTTCGAAGAGCTTGCGTTCTGGTCCCTTAGCGAGATGCCAGTTGCTTGGCTGTTTTATAGAACCGGCAGGTATTGGTGGCGGTGCTGGACTCGTCGAGATACCTAATCTGAGAAGCTGCGGATGCTCTTTTCTTTTTGCGCAGGGTTTTTCCCGTTCTTTCTCTTTTCACGGTACTCCTCTCTTGTTGCTCTTGTTTTCCGTTGCAGCATTTTTTGCATTCGTGCATTTTCCATCACCTGCTTCTATATCGCACATTCATCATCATAGCACGGGTTCTTTTTTCTAGGTGATTGATAACCTATGGCAATCTCGGCTATCTCCTTTATGACATCGCGATACTGGTTTTACTAACCTTACGATACATTTTATTGAACTATAAATATTGATTCTGAGAGTTAATTTCACTGTTGATCTTTTTTTAGATTTTGTTTGTAGATTTAATTTCAATATCTTTTCAATTGCCTTCATTGGATATCTGGAGCGATGACTCTTTTCGAAATTCAATGAGTGTGAAGTTGAACTCATATTTTTACCTCCTTCGCATTTGTTAAATTTCAATCAGAATCAGAGAAAAAGTGCCATCGTGTAGAAGAGGACTAATGGTTAGCCATTACTGAGCATTAAGATAGAACACTAATTTGTTAAATATTCTACAGATGAGGTGCTAAGCAATCCTCTTTGGCCATCATAATGGCCTCTTTCTTTGGTGATATACTCTTAATGACATCATATCCTAGTTAACTTCTACATTATGTGGCTTACTTAATGCAAGCTTATCTACTAATAGAACGTCAAACGGTCCAACACTTGATATTTGAACATAGTTTTGCTTCAAAAATCGCATTAGAATCATTCTGGGAATGTTTAGACAATTACATTAATTTAAGCATGTTTTATTCAAGTGAGCTTATATACCTTAATTGCTAAGCAACCCTTTGAAAGAACCTTCCTTTAAGACCAAACAATAACAATTTTGCCTTATAATCCAAAACGGAGGTGGGTATCTAATCAAACAAAATTTTCTATACCCTCCTCCAACAGGTTTCCTCGGTGGACCAAAATGCTACTGGAAATCCATAATTAAATCATCCCTTAGTCTTCTAGCACTATTCTGTCAGGTAACAGCCCTCATAATCTGGCCAACCATTGACAACAAATTAGCCATTCAAATCCTTTCACTGCCACTCCTGCTCATCTCGTTTCGCTGGTGGGAGAATTACATCGACCGTTTTTCGTTCATAGGTAAAGTGTATAAACATAAAATTTGCATTTTCCATTAAGTAATTAAACAATCCCTATATATAGCTTATCTGACAAAAACCATTCGAAGGACGAAATCTCGTTACAATACCTACTTGTTTCTGTCCCCGCTTAAATGTATACTCTTTGCGTTAAGTGCGTTCGTCCTTGATGGACGCAAATTTACAACATATTTCACGGAATTTCTCACTGGTTGGAAGCAGCACGATATATCCATCAATCAGGTAAGTATTATACATATATGGCCACTCTCTGGCATGATGTTATTTGATATATTTCGAATTCTGATGAAAATCTTTAATCATATAATTCACATAACCATTCACACAGAGCTCAGCCCTTTACTCAGATATCCACACCGGTGGATCAACGTCCATGTCAACGACAACGACGACATCATTGCCGATAACATCAACACTAATGACTCCATCGTTGGAAGATGAATTTGTTGTTCAGTCAAACTCTTACGTAATCGTTTACACGCTACTGATTCAGATTGTTTCGTCATATCTTTGTTATATTTTTGCCAAGTTTGCGTGCAAAGTCAAAATTCAGGAATTTAGCTTCTCTCTATCGGTGAGTGTTGTGGGACCGGTGTCCTTGGCTGTTCTTGTCATTGTTGCCAGTGCCAGGGAAGCTGATGTGTGTGCATTTCATGACTATGTTCCTGACTATCTGGCATTTCGGAGTCTTCCTATTTATCGGTTTAGTGACTACCTGCAAAAGGATTACGTTTGGTTGGGACTGCTGTGGTGGGCTTCTCAGCTATGGGTAACATATCATATTTGGTATCCGAGGAACGATAAGAATGCACCCACCGAGAAATTATTTGTATGTCCATGGTATTGTGGATTTTTGGTGGAGCAGTGTATAACAATGAATCGACGAAGAGTCGACTGGAATGAGGAGGCTGTGGCACTGAAGGTTAGACATTTTCATTATTAATTATTACTAGTATTAGTGACTTGCTGACTAACTGAGAGACATTAATTACTTTGTTCTTTTGTTGTACAACATATTCTAATTAGGTCAATCAGTATGGTTAGTTGCATTTTGGTCTACTTACTTAAAAATATCAATATGCTGATTATTTTTTGTATTAATATTAGATGGTGAAAAACTTCGTTGAGCCAATAAGTTTTTTTTTATTAAAACTCTGTCCCAGATTCATTTACTGTGCGAAAATGCCTCTACACTACCTCACAAGTCAGAATAAGTGGAAAGTCATACGACTGCTGAAAATGATTTTCATTTTCTACTTTTACAATTGCATCCAAGCAAGTCACTTTCATAACTATAACCTTAAAACCCAGAACTGATGAATTTGATTTTTTTAGATTAACAAAATATTTTGCGAAAATTTTTGCAAGCAAAATTATTTAAAGTTTTGTATGAAAAAAATATTGAAATCCCATCAGCCAACAATCTTATAATTCAAAATCAAATATAGTATTTTGGCGGAGGTACTGTAAATAGTTGCTTAGTGTGCATTTTTTTTTTGTATTTCGGCCATTCCAAAGTAACGGAGAAGACAATCGGACGCTTGTAGTAAGGTTTTTCTTGTTAAGAAATTAATATTTTTTTATGAAACTCAGTGGTTTTTAAGAATTCATCACAAAGTACACGACACAGAAGTTTCACCAAAAAATTATGAAATTTAGTAAGTTTATTCAAAAAAATAGACGGTAACGGAGAAGACACGTACGATTTAGAGATTTCCGACCATTGCCTTGAAGTTTAAAATTCTGCGCCGTCCATTAAGATATGAATTGTAATTCGTATTTTTAAATTATTCTCATCAATAATAAAAGTGATTTAGGCAATTGAAAAAATGTGTGTAAAATTTCATTGAAATCGGTTAACGTTAACACGTGCTAGCGGGCACTTGAAATTTTTCATTTAAAACACATGGGGTTTTCACACTTTTTACTCAAAATATCAGCAAAATTGTAAAAGTTGATGGAAAATCTTTAAACTTGGCACATAAATTAACTACTGTTAGGAGTATCAAAAAAAATATTTTCAATAGTTTTGCATAATATTAACCCCATCAAAAAATTTAATTAAAAATCGTTGTTTTTGTGCATTTGTTGCTATTTTAAATGGAGTAACTGTTGTTTACAAAAATAAAAAAAATATATTTGTATACTCCTTATAGTATTTAGTATATAGCTATGCCAAGTTTAAAGTTTTTCCATCAACGTTTACACTTTTACGGGCCCTTTGAGTAAAAGACTGTCAAAACACCATGTTGTTTATATGAAAAACTTCAAGTGCTCGCTAGCACGTGTAAACGTCAACTGATTACAATGAAATTTAACACATATTTTTTTTAGTTACCTTGATCCATTTTAAGCAAGGGGATCAAAGAAATTCAGACTTTTAAAAAAAAGTACCTGTGAGTCGTTGAAATTTGGATGAGAAAGTGCAATTTTGTCTTCTCCGTTACCCTGTTTTAGACAGTAAGACATGATTTAAAAATCTATAAAAAATCCACCATAATCCTTTTTCAAGTCTTGCTTTGTGTGCGGAATAATTTTATAAACACTAATATAGTTCACCATTTATACCAACTTTTGTCATTTTTCGGTAACGGAGAAGACATGAAATGTTCAGTCATTTTGAGGCGTAATACTATTTTTAAAGCACTCCTATCAGAAAAATAGTTCCAAATTTAAATAGTGTATTGAAAACACTTATAAAAACCTAACTGCACATCGCCATTTGCATCACAATTTATAGAGAATTGATAGCGGCAAAAATGCCGAAAAATGCCCCGATACGAAAGATAAAGTATGAGCTTTTTTGATCACTTGCCTATTTTACAACAACAAGTAAAATTTTATATTTACAATTTTTTCGTTAACTCTTATATATACTGTAAATATTGGCATATTTAAATATATTTTTTTCCTCAATTTGAAATTGAGTTGCTTGGTTTCGAATTTCTTGGAATGGCCGATTTTAAAAGTAAACTGCTCTAACTTTAGCACACACAATTTTGTTTGTCAAATTCGTAGAAGTCGTTTTCGAGAAGAATGGAATTTGCTTCAGCGGAATAAAAAGCACCTTCCGTTATTTTTGAATAAAAGTTAAATATTTTTTTTAATTTTTCTAAAAAAATTGACCGGTTCGTTTTCGAAATATTCAGGATAAAAAAACATTAAAAATATTTTTAAAAATCAAAAATTTGAAAATACAATGCTATTTGGAAATTTTGGAAGCTTCTGTAGATGTAAAAATTATTAGATCAAAACACTGCTTTCAATTATTTTTGTTTAAGAAGTATTGCAAAGCTGCTTTTGACGAAAACAAAATTTTGTAAAATTATTTGAAGAAAATCGTATGGCAGGTACCGTTATTTTTGGTTCTATTAAAAAATTGAAAAAAGCGGGTGGGCAAGACGTGTACCGCTTGCGGGCGGCAAATCTAGATCAATCCATGCTCAAAACGCCCACGAACAAACACAACAAAACCAATGTTGGTTTATTAAACCGAGTAAAACTAAGCACAAATTTTTCTCAAACCGAGTTAGCTTGAATATGGGACAAAAAACAATTTGGTCCAGTTTGTTTGAAAATGAATGCCTTCGGTTCGGTTTCTGTATACATCCACTTCGTTTGCCATCGACTTGGGCTGAACGTATTGTTTGTCAAGCCAAGCAGAAAAATTGACTGAAATTTAATAAAAATCTAAACTGAATTGCCTTCGCCAACCACCTGCGTTTGATGGGGAACAATACAATTAGAATGAATTAAAAACCCTCTTAAAAATCTTTAATTTTACAGTTTATTTACTGCTCCAGAAAATGGTGATTTTACGACAATTGGGCTATATTTGGATCGAGTTACACTTTTTCGTCAAAATACAGTTCGTTCCCCATATGTTAATCTATCAAGTGTCAAATTCCATTGAAGGATAGCTACAAAGTTGAAGGATAAGAAAAATACATATTTAACATCGAAATGTTTGTAGATTGTTTAATGTTTCGGCAAAAATGATTTCAGGGCGATTGGGTAACGTTTGGATCGAAAAACACCTTTTTTCAAAATATATCTCATCCCCTATCTGTCACGCCGCGACATTTTGGGTTCTTAAACGCAGGTGAACAAGCACCCAGCAGCGGTGGCGCTGTGTATCAAGATTGAAGAAAATACACTAGTAAAAAAAATAATGGGACAAGACTTTTTCAATTTATGTAAGGGTTTTTTGAATAGCTGTATCTTTGTGATGAGTGGTCGTAAAATGGATATGGATATTTTTTTAATTCAATCAAATGTTATGGTCAGATAACTTGTTCCGCTTCAATTAATTTTTTTTGTAGTAGTTATAGCCGAAGAGGGGAGAGTATGATAACTTGGGCGCCGAAAGATAACGGATTTTTGTAGAGAGGTCAAACACAAGCATTTTTTACTATCGGGGGGGGGGGGGGTCTATCTCACCCCGTTTAGGAGGTAGGCGTGAAAAAAAAAGACTTAAATGGATAAACAAATATTAAAAAACAACGGCAATACTTAAAATGCAAGGCAATAATGTTTTTAAAAGTCAGAAATCTGTTCTTTAATCGTACATTTAAATGTATGCTATTTGTGTCAATAGTTCCCAAAAAATTTGCATTCAAACTCAAAATGTTGATAAAAAAAAACAACACAAAAAAATGTTTAGTTTTCTATTCCACAATTTTGAGAAAAATTGATCTAAATATTTTTGTTTGCGTTTTTTTCTCTTTGCGTTAGTACCATTTGCAATCCACCTTCTTAAGAAAACTTTGCAGGGGCCATAAAATATCCCATTTATGACTTCCTTAACGCTCTAGAAGACCTAGCCTAGACTATTGTTTACGAATATGAGTGTTTAATTTTCTTAGTCGTGGTAAAAAAAACTTTGTATGACCTAATTTTTAAAAAAGCATTTCCTTTACATTTTATTATTTTTTTTTTATTTATTTATTAGGAAATGATAAAGAATAGAAATTTTGTCGAAAACGCTCTCAGAAGAGGGTGGGGCAAAAATTTTGTATCATATTCTGTTTTTCATCTGCTATTAGGACAATTTGTTTTGTTTTCATAGAAATTAGTCAAAAAAATAATTTTTTGTCAAAAACGCTGCAAAAAAAAGGGCTTGAAAAAAAGTTTTGTATGGAAGAATTGTTACAAACTTTCTACAACTTTTCTCAAAAACACACACTCCTTCCTCATTTACATCAACTTGCGATGATTTAGATAACCTGTTTTAAAAAGTGGGTGTGTCAGTGGGCGGAAATTTTCTCTGATGACGACATATCGTCTCCTGATTGCAAGAACTAGGTTACTCAATTTTATAAATTTTGGAGATAGCAGCGTTCATAGATGCCTAACTACAAGAGAACGAGGAAAAGTTTAATTTTTATGTTTCTTACAGAAATATTCTATATTTGTCTAGAATAGAAAAAAAAACTAAGCGAAAAATCTTGAAAACTGTACTAAATAATACCGTTTTTGCCGAGATATT